>JAGFNQ010007027.1:0-93398 GCA_024364735.1 Boesenbergia rotunda | reverse complement strand
CATATCATTTTATTATAACCATTTTCATACATTGTCATGATTTTACATTGACAAATTTGGGGTGTTACATTTCACCCTGACTTGGTGATATCCAGATCTCAAGTCAATCTTAGAGAATACCGTGGCTCCCTTCAGTTGATCGAACAGGTCATCTATCCTGGGTAAAGGGTACCTGTTCTTAATAGTCACATTGTTCAGCGCCCGGTAGTCGATACACATTCGCATCGACCCATCCTTCTTTTTCACGAACAGTACGGGAGCTCCCCAGGGGGAATGACTAGGCGGATGAGTCCCTTGTCAAGCAGCTCCTGTAACTGCCCCTGTAATTCCTTTAATTCCGTCGATGCCATCCGATATGGTGCCTTAGAAATGGGGTTAGTACCAGGAACAACTCAATTGCAAATTCGATATCTCTTTCAGGTGCTAACCCTGGTAAGTCATCGGAAATACCTCTGGGTAATTGCATACGACTTTGACGTCTTCTAGCTTCGGGCCCTCGGTAGGACTGGTATCAACCACATGAGCTAGAAATCCAGAGCATCCCTTTTCTAACATCTTCCTTGCTTTCAGAGCTGACAAGAATTTACTTGTCCTCTTCCTCGGTTCTCCGAGAAATTCGAACAGAATTTCCGCCTCAGGTCGGAAGATAACTCTTCGTTTCCGGCACTCAATGGAGGCGCCATATTTGTTCAAGAAATCCATGCCCAATATCACATCATAATCTGACATATCAAGCACTATCAGATCGCCGTAGAGTTCCCTATCTGCGATCCTGATTGGTGCGGCCCGTAGCACTTGGGTAGAGGGCATCACCTCACCCGAGGGCAGTGTTGTCAGAAACTTGCAGTCTAAATCTTGCAGTGACATATCCTTTCTTTTGGCATATTACATAGAGATAAACAAATGTGTTGCCCCGGTGTCAAATAAAGCAGTAGCATACTGACTGTAAATAGATATCTGACCTGTGACAACGGTAGAGGAAGTCGCCACGTCTTCTTTCGTAAGAGAGAAAACCCTGACGTTTGTTGTGGCAGGCGGGGCTTCTAATCTCCCCTGGCATATATGAGTACCATCTATAGCTGCCTGCATCAGGTGTAGCTGGGGAGGAGCACCTTTGTACTGAACATATTGCGGCTGAGGTGCTTTGGCTGCAGTAGGACACTCTCTAGCCATGTGTCCTTCCTTTCCGCAAGTATAGCATCTCCTGGCGCCTAAAAGGCATGTCCCTGGGTGCATCTTCCCACAATTGGCACATTGGGGATATTTAGGCTTCTTGCCTAAATAACCACTGGCAGATTTATCCCATGGCTTCCTCTTTCCGTTGTGATTCCTTTTCCAGTGGGGGTTGCTATTTGGAGGTTTCTGACCTCCCGACTGATTCTGACTCTTGCTGGCAGTCAGGGGTTGGCTCTGCTGGTTAATATTCTTTAGATAATGCTCGGTAATAAGGGCGCTGCTGAACAGTTCCTCCGCAGTCTGGGGCCTATTAACGCCGCCAGCTACATTCAGAGCTATCTCGGGCCTGAGCATCTTGAGCATTAATCTGACCCTTTCCTTCTCTGTACTGACCAACTCCGGACATAATCGTGCCAGTCGGTTAAATTGCTTAACAGCATCGTTGACTGAGAGATTTCCCTGTCGGAATTCAGTGAACTCATCAAAATGCCTGTTCGTGACTCGCATATTAAAGAATTCCTCCAGAAATTCGGACTCGAAGTCCTTCCACTTCATCTGGTCCACTGACCTTCTAGCTTTTACCCGTTCCCACCACATCCTGGCGTCGCCAGTGAGGCAGAACGAGACACATTTAATTTTCTCGTGCTCGGGCCAGTCTAATAATTCCACTGTGCTCTCAACTGTCTTGAGCCAGGCCTGGGCGTCCCAGGGCTCGCAGGTGCCCGAGAACTTCTCCGGCTTCAGTCTCTGCCACTGAATCAGATAGGCCTCCTGTCGGACTCCTCGGATCGGAGTGTCCGGGGGTGCCTGTGTAGTTGGAGGCTCAGTAGGCATCACATTCTGACTTCCCTGTGGGGTTGCAGTGTTCCCCTGCTGGGTCATCAGAGTGTTTATTATCTGCTGTTGTTGAGTGACTTAACGCTGCAGATCTGTGATTACTTGCATCATATCAGGTGGGGGTGCTGTCTCGTTACCCCGATTGCTACGTCTTCTAACCATATCTATCATACAGGTGATAAATAAACTACATAAGAATTAACGCTACTTTTTCTTGTTATGCAAGCATTAATCATCTCTATACATGTCATTACTGTACATGCAATAAAATAAAGCGAGGTTAGGATTTCTTACTTGGAAGCGGCAGGATGAAGCTTGATTTGTGTGTGGTGGAGGGGAAACCTGCTCTGATACCAACCTGTAACGCCCGCCCTTATATCTACTCTCGGGGCGGGGTTACGTAATAGTCAATCATATAATAATATTTTTTCTATCTTCTAGCATGGCATTAAAACAACAATGCAAGGGCTAAGGACTGAGCATGCTTGTTTAACTATCAAGTCATTCTATAACATGATAAGTTCACTAGTAATGTAACTCAGAACATAATCAAGTATAAGAGACCTCCAAGGGTAACCACTATCATGCCATGTCAATCCTAATCACTAACACTTATTGTCATGGAAACATAAACATAAACATGATAAAGTAGATATAGAAATATTTCTTTCCCGAGCCACCACCCCACACATCTTCAGCCTTCCTGCCTCTTCCTTTAGTTCAAGTGTTCCTTACTTTTATCTGCAGCATAAGACAACACATAACTAGTAAGCATAAAAGCTTAGTAAGGATCCGGTCCTACTCGCAAAATCCATACGAAAGCATACAACATGTACCCATAATAAATCATAAGCATGAGTTCATCATAGCATACTAAACATCACAGTTTCTAAGCAAGTAGTATAAAGTATGGAATGCATATACATAAGGATGCTTAACTTTTAAAATCATACTTTTAAATACTTAAAAATCATCGTATCATCATTGGGGGTCCCCGGCTTGTACCACATACATACATCATGAGCGCGCATCCCTAAGTAGATACGAGGTAGCGAGCCCCGACCTACTAGGGTAAGGACAGCATAGTCGGTAGTCCCAGAACCGGGGCGTTCTTAAGGTGCCCATCCCTGTTGCACAGCTACGGTAGTGCCAGAACCGTGGACAGCATAGTCGGTAGTCCAGAACCGGGGCGTTCTTAAGGTGCCCATCCCTGTTGCACAGCTACGGTAGTGCCAGAACCGTGGACAGCATAGTCGGTAGTCCAGAACCGGGGCATTCTTAAGGTGCCCATCTCTTGGACCCATACTTCGGTCCGGTACAAGCCCATTCATAAAGTAAAATACTTTACATGCTTTTACATATATGCTAAGGAATACTCCAAATCCACTCTTATGGGACACACCACTCTTCAAGGGTGCTCATGATCCCGTAGGGACACACCACACAATATAAGGGGTGCTCTTGATCCCATACTTAGTGGAGTATCCTTTCAAGCATTTTATCATACACATCACATGCAATTCATAAAGGGTGCCACGTGGGCTATGTAAACATGCTCATACATATGTCATATTTCAACCACTTACACAAACTTATATATGACAAGATTGGTCACATAAATCATATTCCTGTCATAGAAAGTGGTAGCATACTTCATGAGTTAATCGAGTTCTTCTTAACCCTAAACCTAAGGTCTTGGCCGAAAGTCAAAGTAGAGATAGCTTAGGTTTTTGACATCAAACATCACATACAAGTATCATATCTATATCCATCATATATCATTCTAAGCATAGCATACATCATGGGGTAATCAAGCTTCACAAACCTAATGTTCTATGCTTGGCCGAATATCACATGCTAGGGGAAAGGTTAAGTTTTCCTATCAAACATTCCCTTAAACATCACATGCATATACATATCATTATTCCCAAACATAAGCATATCTCCTAGGGTAGTTTAACCTTCACAAACCCTAACCTTAGGGAGTTGGCCGAATGGTGTAGGGTAGGGGAAATTAGGGTTTTTGAATCAACATTCATACAAGCATTTACACAAACATCTCACATACCTATCATGCCACTTATTAAACATAGATTTCATCATATGATAATTATGCAACCCTAATCTCTAATCCCTCTAGGGTTGGCTGAAACTCAAGGGTAAGGGAAACTAGGTTTCTTGAAATCAAATCTTCACACCAACATTTATACAAGCATTTTGTCTACACTACTAAGCATGGATATATCATTGGAATCATACAACCTTAAAACCCTCTTTGCTTCATGCTTTGGCCGAAAGTCACATAAGGGTAGAACCCTAGTTTTTGTTCACAACATCATAAAGAAAATCAACATACCTATATACCCTAAGTCTCAAGGGATCTTCTCATGTATTAAAGAGTAACCAAGGCCTCTCCTAAAGGAGGTGGCCGAAACTTACAAAGGGAAAACCCTAATTCTTCTGTACAAGAAAACAACAAGAATCATGTATAACAATTACACTGCAGGCGAGGGGATACTTACATCCTTTCGCTTGAATTTCTTCTCCTCTTAAAATCTTAGGGTACCCTTCAAGAAGAAGAAGATGAGAGTTTCCCTTGTTAGTCTTCTCTAGCAACCTTGGCCCTAGTAGAGGGCAAGAACCTTCAATGGATTCCTTTCTCCTTCCAATTCCCTAGGGTTAAAACCCTAGGGTTCACTTTTTTTTTCGAAAATGAAAAGAGAAGAAGAAGAAGTGGATTTCGGTGATGAGAGGGAGGAAGAAGAAGAAGAAGAGGATGTTATTCCAACTTCCCTTATTTATACTTTTCTCATGAAGAGACATGTCTCTTCACTTCCCTAGCTTTTAACAAGCATGTTTCTTATTCCCTCTACAAGAAACATTGCTTGGTTCATTGGTTATGACATGGTGAGTGCAACTAGGAGGTTCAAGGTTCAATCCTTGCTTCCTCCTTTTTATCACATTTTGCACTAATCCATATCAAAGCCCATTAAGCCAAGCCCATCATGAAATTTCATAATATTAATAATATTTCATGAATTTCATAATATTTCATGTTCATGAATTCATAATATTTTCTAATATCCATGATAATATTTCATGAATTTCATAATATTTCATATTCATGAATTCATAATATTTTCTAATATCCATGATAATATTTCATGAATTTCATAATATTTCATATTCATGAATTCATAATATTTCTTGATATCCATAATACTATTTCATGAATTTCATGATATTTCATAGCATTCTATATGGGAAAATTTTGGAGCGTTACAAGAGGAGAGACCATCCTCGATACCGGAGTAAGAAGAAGCATCCACCTACACCAAAGCAAAGTCAAAAGATCACATTATTTGCTTTGGGTGCAACAAGAAGGGACACTATAAGGACAAGCGTCCATTAGGTAAAAAGGAGGTAAACCCTAAACCCAAGTCAATTAATTTAAAATCTAACATGGGTTGTAGGGAAAAGAAGGAGAAGAAGCACATTAGGTGTTTCACGTGTGGTGAGCTAGGACACTACCACACTAAATGCTCAAGGAAAGAAGATTCAGGAAATTGGAGCATTTGAGAAGGGAGAAGAAGGAGAATAAGAAAAGCTCACATCAAGGGGGAGCTACAAGGGTAAGGGAGGTAATCCCTAACTTTAAATATGTTTCAAATTCCTCTGTGTGGTAGAAATAATGAAAATTATTTACCTATGCATAATTTTAGCTTTATATATTGTGATAAAAATAGGGTTAATGTTGTATATCAAAATCCTAAGAAATTTATGTATCATGATAAACCTAGAATCTTTAGACCTAAGGACCAAGACATTAATCCAAAGAAAGGGAGACACATGTCTAGACAAATGGGTAGATCTAGAAATGTCCAAGGTGGACATGGTGATGCTAAGGTTAAGAATCTAGAAAAGGAAAAATCAAGCTTTTAGTGTAAAGCTTGATAAATTAGAGAAACCCCTCGATAGATTCACTAGTGGGTCTAAGGGTTTAGGCTTGGTGTTTGGTAGTCAAAACTCCAACAATGATAGATCGGGTCTAGGATACCGATCTATGAGATCAAATGCTATGGAAAAGTCATATGCAAGGATGTCATATGACTATAGCAAGGGGAAGGCCAAAAATGGCATGGGAAAGTCATTTAAAGGAAAGAAAAGGAATTTAACCAAGGACAAGGTGTCCAAAGTTAAGAAGGTTAGGGTTGTAGGTCAAGAAGTACCGGAGGTACACCGATGTGGCCTTGCAATTATAGATAAGTCACCTAGGGAGGTGACCAAGGCTAAGAGCTCAAGGGGGAGCTCTAGGAGTCAAGATGAGGTTCATGGTCAATGGATCTCAGGTGGATTTCATCTGGAAGTCTAGATGGGTTGTGGAATGTGCCAAAGGATTTGGAGACAAATTTGAGTTTCAATCCTATGAATTTGGCACATCAAAAGTAAGGTTCATGCATGAAAATATGACAATGGATCCATATTGCATGAAAATTGGTTCTCAATGTGTAGATGTCATATAAATCAATGCTAGGGATGCATTATGGTTGGGTATGAGAAGAGACATCAAGAGGAGATCAAAATTAGGACATTAGGTCAAGGTTCAATTGAACCATTTAGATAGTGTTGAGTTTTGTGTCAATCTTGGGATTGGAAATAGATACATGTGTGAATGTATTTTTCCCAAGTAGACACGGGTACCACAAATCTCTCCACAAGATTTGGAAATTTTTGGAGATTTGTGAAATTTTTGGAGCAATTCTGAAGTTGGGTCAGAAATGCTGAAAATATAGGGTACCAGTCAACTGATGCAGAAGGTAGCCGACTAGTACAGTTCAGTCTAGGAACTAAGGTTTTCTATGCATCAGTCGACTGATCTTTTTGTTTACTCCATCAGTCGGCTGGTCCAGGGGCAGTCGACTGATGCCGCGAATCCTTAAAAGAATACCCCGCGCGGGGACGGCCGAACCTAGGGTTTCAAGCGCCGTCCCTTGTTGCCACTTCTCTCCCCTGACCTCTCTAGCCACTCCAAGTCTTCCCAAGGTCTTGAAATCATGTCCCTAGCCCTCCTTCACCTTAAGATCCGAATCTAGGGCAAGAAAAGCACTCTCCTTGAGTCAAACATGATCATTATCCATCATGCAATGAATGGAGAGACGGTAATGAATTATTTGCTTTATTTTTCCCATTTAATCCATGATTCATAACTAACTCTCTATATTTTGCATGTTTACCTTGTTTTCCTTCTTGATTGGGTCATTTGTGGTACATGCATATGGTATTTGCATTTTAGGGCTAGACAAAAGTGAAGGGTTGGTGAGGGACCGTCCCGACAGCCTCCCATAGATCCTACGGCACCTCGGTTCCGTTCCGAGGCCTATCGGCGGGTATTTGAAAATGCTGACTTCATTTTAATGAACTGTCGATATCTCAATCAATCATACTTTCAGGAGAATACTCCTTATATCATTGAGATAATCACTCATTTTGGGTTAGAAAAGTTAGTGTACTGTCAGCATTATGTAAATCTTGACCTCTGCAAGGAATTTTAAATTTTGGGTTGGAAAAGTTAGTGTACTGTCAGCATTATGTAAATCTTGACCTCTACAAGGAATTATACGCAAATCTCACATGTAGTAGTCCCAATGACGGGACGTATGAGTCCATGGTAGGGGAGTTACCAGTCCTTTTCCACCTGCATTATTAGGATCATTTCTAGGGTGTCGGGTTTCGGAAAACTCATTTACATGATTCCCCAATATCACTGAGCCATTATCATTGTCTAATGTCACCATTAATCAAATTCACCGTCATTATTTTGGCAATCCTCGACCTCCTCTACAGCGTGTTCTCATAGCTAGGCGTATGAGTGCAGTTAGCAACATTCTTTATAAAATTGTCCTAGACTGCATTCTGTCTATTATCACCAAGGGGAGGACAAAGATTCAGCTACCTCACCTAGTGATGATGTATGTTTTAGAGAGAAGGCTAGACATTAACATCACCCGCCAGATATTCACATCTATTGTGCATTTTTCACATGACGTCCATGGGAAGATTTATATGTCATTCGATCATATTTTGACCGAATTCTTTGCATCTAGAGGTATTAACATTGCTAGAGGTCAGTTGCACCAGCTGTCCAAAGACTATGACTAGATAGGTTATCGACAGCTCTCCTTGGCTGGGATTGAGAGACAGCAGGGAGTGATGGTCTGGCGATGTCATCATGTATCCTCTAGTTCTAATGATGATGAGGGTGAGGAGGTTGCTCCTGCTGCTGTGCCTGCTGCTGCTCCTGCTAGGATTACAGAGGAGCGGTTCTCTCGACTAGAGGCAGAGGTTCACGGACTCCGAGAGGACTTTCAGAGTTTCCAGCAGCGACAGGTTGACATGTATGAGATGATGCAGCGCTAGGTGCTGATGTACCAGGCCGCTCCTCCTCCTCTTGGTGATGGCGCATAGATTCGACATGACTTGGATGTGATGGTGTTGAGAGTGTGCGTAGCTTGGGCATGTTCTTTTATCTCTCAAACATCATATTTTATATTGTAATATTTGAAAATTTTTGTAGCACTTACTTATGGTTCCCCATGAACTTTTAATTCATATCTTAATATTGCCTATGTGAAGTGTTGTTACCTTGCTATTATTTTATGGTTTTTTGATGAACTTCAATATACTTTCTATCAATGATTATGGTATAAAGGGGAGCATTCATTACCTTTTCTTTCTTTAATGTTGATATGAGAAAACGGGGAGGATTGGAAATATTTCTATGTTTGAAATAGTATGGGATAATCTTGTAAAACACATGGTTTCAAATCTAGGATGGGAGGTTGATACAAAATGGAGTGTTTTCAAAGAATTTGAATTTTCATAAAAAAGTCAAGCATATTTAGTATTTTCATGAAATATATTTTTCTAGGTTAGAATATATCATAAGAAATATGTTTGTAAAATTTTAAAAATTTTCGAATTTTATGAAATTTATGGTGAGTTTCTGAATTTCAGCTCAGGGTCTAAAAGATTTCAGACTACTCTGTATCAGTCGACTGCCCCTGGGGCAGTCGACTGATCTTTCTGTTGGTTTGACCGTTGAAGGCACTAGTCGACTGGTGCTGGTGTTTTCTGTTTTCTATTTTTTTCAAAAACAGAATGTATCCTTTATTGATACTAATGGTTAATTTTGCTTGGGGCAATCATTTTGATGGTGACAAAGGGGGAGAACTTGTGGTTTAAGTTAGGTTTAACTTAACTTGTGGAGTTAGTTTTTAACTTAACTTGTGGTTATGCAAAATTAAAAATTGTGTGTGAAGGCATAGGTTAAGGAGGAGGATGCATGTTTATGCTTCTTAATTTGCTATGTCTTTAATTTTTAATTACTATTGTTGTACCTAACTTATACATATTGTCACACATCAAAAAAGGAGAGATTGTTGGTGCAATCGACCCATGTTTGATCGGGTAGATCATGAGTTTTGATGTGTATGTCAATATGATTAAGTTAGGATTTTATATTGATCTAATATGTGTATTTGAGTGTGCAGGTTTGCAGGATACACATAAACTTAGTTGGACGTCTTCGGGCCCGGTGAAGGATGGCATGGGGAGACGAGCCATCGGCTTGCATGCATCCGAGGGATCGTGGAAAAAGCAGGGACGCTGAGTCGAGGGAAGCGAACTTCGAGGCATACGTGAATGATGGCATGGGGAGACGAGCCATGGGCTTGCATGCATCTAAGGGACGAGAGCCGAATTCGAAGAAGGCTTGAAGGCAACAGGTCGAGGTTGCTGGAGCAGGAACGATGAGCCGAGGGAAGTGCACTTCGAGGCATACATGAAGGATGGCATGGGAGATGAACCGTGGGCTTGCATGCATCCGAGGGACGAGAGCCGAAGTTGAAGAAGGCTTGAAGGCGACAGGTCGAGGCTGCTGGATGAAGAGTCAGCTATGTCGTGAGGATTCAAGTGCTGAGAGAATTGTACTCAGGAAGGGAAATCCTAGGGTTCGAGTGTTGAGAGAATTGTACTCAGGAAGGAAAACCTTAGGTGGCAGTCGACTGATGCTTGGATCAGTCAACTGATGAAAAGCACAGAAAGATCAATCGGTTGATCCTTGCATCAATCGACTGGTGTTGACCAGAAGTTGAATCGTCAAGCTGTGACATTCAAATTCATGAGGACCAGTCGATTGGTAACGGTCAGAACAGTATCGAGCACTATTTAAGAGGGCTCATTTTTGACTGAGTTTCCTTGGCGAAACAAGCTTGGTTAAAGCCTGTTGGTAGCCTACATGTGCTTAAAAATTGTCAAGAGATTGTGGCAAGGTTTCTCCACCCACAAGGAGCGACAAGAGCTAGCCGGAGGTCTTTCGGGGACTCATTCACCGACGGATCAGGATCGTCCACCTTACGGGCAGCCGTGGAGTAGTAGTATCATCACCGAACCACGTAAACGATTTGTGTTAGCATTGTTTTAGGTTTTTATTTATGTTTTCCACTTGCGCTTGCTAACACGTGTATGAAGAAAATCGAAAAGTAGCTATTCACCCCCTCTAGCTAAACGACAAGGTCCCAACAGTTACCTTTTGCTAACCGGCTCCTCCGGTTGGACTTTTGTTCATCCTCCGAGACTGCCGGATCTCGAGACGTCCGTTCCTTGATCCGCCTCTACTTCTGTCCGCAACTCTCACTCGGCTAAGACTTCTGCTCAATCATTCGGACCAGGACTTCGTGGCCCAGTCCATGACCAGGACTTCTTGCCCAACCCTCAGCCAGGTCTGCTTGCCCAGTCCTCGACCAGGACTTCTTGCTCAACCCTGCAGGTCAAGACTTCATGCCTAGGTGAACTAGGACTTTCCTACACACTTGGTAAATCCATTAGACAACAAACATACTTAACATTGAACCCTTTGCCATTATCAAAACCAGGTTCGATCTGGTGCTTTCGGCACCAACAATCTCCCCCTTTTTGATTTATGGCAACCCATTCAAAAGTTAAGTTTAAAAAACAGAAATCATAATAATTATGTACTAGCAATGAAAGAACAGGTAGATTTTCTATCTCCCCCTTAATCAGTTCTCTTCCCCTTTTTCTTTAGAATTTTATTTTTGAAAAACTTAGTAGAAATTCGAAACATTGCATATGACTTCCTTTTTAATTTGAAAACCTTCTCCTAAAGCTTTTTGAAAATATGTAATTTTTGAAAGTTTTTCAAAAAAAGAGACATGTTGAAAAAATTTCTAATAGAATTTTCTGAATCGAATTGAATTTTCTAAAATAGCTTTTCAGAAAAATATTGAGTAATAAACTAAAAATATTATTTTGTGAGAGACAAATAATATTAACTTAACTTGATTTTCGAAGAACAATTTTCAAAATAATTTTAAGACTTGATTTTTTCGAACAATAATTTTGAAACTTTGATTTTTTTCGGAACCATGGAAAAAATTACTTGACTTGGAAACAAAAAATTTACTTGGCTTACTTTAATTGACTTTTTTCTTTTCTCTCCCCCTTTGCCATATATCAAAAAAATATAAAAAAAATGATGGGCATGAAAAATATAGTTAACATATCAGAGTCTACTTTATTGTATCAGAGCCTATTTGAATTATAAAAATGATGAAGGAAACACCATCAAGTAATTGAATTGATCTAAGTTTGACCTAAGTAACAGATTTTGAACCCAATTAACATACTAGTGAGTCCAAGCATAAAAAACCTTTTCATAAGTAAAATAACCAAATTAAACTTTTTCGGTCCTTATCTAACCCAGTTAGCTACTTACTAACTGTTATATAATAACAACTTTCACTAGGGTTAGTCATGTTAAGTAATCTGATCAAGTTAAACTTTCTAAGCTTGAATATATAACTTGATTGTCGTTCAAATGTATTTATTGCCCCAACTGCTCTTGATGCACTGACTTAAAGTATCTTGAGTCAAGGCATAGACCCAAACATCTCAACCCAATCTAGGTTATCAATCAAAGTGCCCTAATATGCTTGTGAGATGCTGACTTCTAGATCTATAAGAACATGCAATTCTAGGGTTAAGTCCTAGGCTAAGTGCATTCCATAGAAAACCCCTAATTTTGAAGGGGGTAATTTTTAGAAAAATCTAAGTCGGGACAACGTTAAAAATCAAAACTTAATTAAAAAAAATAACTTTTCTAAAAATATGATATATTTTCTTAAAAAAAATAAAATATGATTTTTTTTTAAAATTTAAGGAACACAGTCTTATTCAACTAAGCACAATCCTAACTGCTTTCTTAGTCAACTAAACTCAGATTCAAGAAGTGGTTTAGTGAAAATAACGGCTAGATTAGATTTTGAGTCTACATGTGTAAGTACAATTTCGCCCCTAGCTATATGCTCCCTAACAAAATGATGTCTGACTTCTATATGCTTAGTTCTGGAATGGTGGATAGGATTTTTGGTAAGATTGATTGAACTTATATTGTCAACAAATACCTTAGTTTGGGTGTAATCCAGGTTGAAGTCCTTAAGAGTATGCACCATCCATAAAAGTTGGGCAACACACTCCCCTAGGGCAACATATTCTGCTTCAGTTGTGGATAAGGCAACACAATGTTGCTTTCTAGTGCACCAGCTAACTAGACTCTGTCCTAGTAACTGACAACTTTCACTCGTGCTTTTTCTATCTAATTTACACCCGCATAATCTGAATTCAAAAATCCTGACAATTCAAAGTTGGATGTCCTAGGACACCAAATACCTACGTTTATTGTGCCTTTAATATATCTAAGGATCCTTTTAATTGCAGTTAAGTGAGACTCCTTAGTACAAGTTTGGTACCTGACACAAATGCCTACTACAAACAGTATATCAGGTCTACTGCCAGTTAGGTAAAGTAGACTACCTATAATACTTCTATAGTGTTTTATGTCAACAAGCTTACCTTCAGGGTCATTATCTATTTTGGCATTTGTAGCCATAAGAATACTTAAATTTTTTGAATTATCCATTTTAAATTTCTTAATTAATTCTCTTGCATATTTTGATTGATGAATGTAATTTCCATCTTTGGTTTTGTAATGACCCGAAAAATTCTCTTAATATTTTCTTTAAAATATTAAGCAGGTCTAGATAATTTTCCGAAGGATCTAGAAGTATTAGTACGAACCTTGGCCAAGAAATCAAGGTTCTCTTATTTAAATTGAGAAACTAAAATACTAAGGGGCCTTATAGGGGTTTCCTAGTACCATTTTTTATGGGTGGTTTTAGGAAAAATTTAATATAAAAATAGAGGGGTTGTAATGAAAAATATTAAAATAATTATGGAGGAATTTTTAAGGAATTTTCGAAAATGATAGGAAATAAACTAAAAAAATAAAATAGAAAATTAGTGCATGCACTAAGGATTGAACCTTGGCCCTCTTGTATAACCAAGCATGCACTAACCAATTCACCTAGCAAGGGAGTGCTATGAGGGAATGAAGTGAATATTAGTGAAGGTGTAGGAAATGAAGAGTCACCAAGGGAAGAGACACCATGCCTCTTCACTCACCCCTTTTCAAAATGGTATAAATAGGAAGGAAGTTACAACTTCCCTCCTCTTCTTCATTTTCTTCTTCCTCCTTGCTTGGCCGAAAATTGAAGGTTCCCTCCCCCTTGAGAAAAGTTCCACCAAGGACCCCATCTTGAAGATCTAAAGCCCCTACAAGGATACAAGGACTAAGGGAAGTTTAGAGACAAGAAGGTTCTCTTGTTATCTTCTATTCGAAGTTTGTAAGCGAGATCAAGGAAGGTAAAACCTTCTCACCTGTGGTATGATTGTTCTTGATGTTGAATAAGATAAGTTTCGTTGGCATGATATGTTGGGAAAATCCATGATTAGGGCTTATGGAACTTTCGGCCAAGGCATGGGTTTAGGCCTAGGGATGATGTAAATTCCTTTTTGTGCTTTTAAATGTTTCAAGATAAGATGTAAGACATAGATTGAGATTTAGGGAAATTTTTGAGGCCCTAAAACCCATCTAGGGTTTCGGCCACACCAAGTGTAGGGCTAAGGATTTATTTTAATCCCTCAAGTGGGCTTAGTGTGTCTTACTATGATGTAGAATGGAAGAAAATAGTGACTTACATGAATTTTCTAAGGGTTTGATACCCTTATATGTTTCGGCCACATCAAGGTCAAGAGGCTAGGGGAAACTCCAACCTTTTCAAGCATGATTAATATGATTCTTATGATACCTTATGGGTAAGAATGGTGTTAAATGAACTCTTCCATGGGCTTGTTACCCTCCTAGGGTTTTCGGCCAACTCTTGTTTTAGGTCTAAGACTTGGAGTTAAGTCCAATCAAGGATTCAAATAATTTTTCTATGGCATGATATGTAGATAAGAGATGTAATTATGATCTAGACAAATTTTCCATGGACCCATGGTCCTTGAGACTTTCGGCCAAGACCCAACCCTAGGGTTTGGGTTGGGTTAAGGTCTCCAAAACTGCATATTTATAAGTTCCCATGATGCTAGTACATTGTTAAGCATGATGTAAGGGCTTCCATATGACTAAAACCTTAGTTTATGTTTTATGTGATATGACTTGTATGGTTGATTTTAGGTTATGTTTTAATCATGAATATTTAGATTATATACCATGAATACATGAAATTTATGTAGGAGTATATTATGATAAATAGAATAATGCATGTATGTTGATAAATGCTTATAATGAAGTTATGACTCATGAAGGTATATGCATGTTTTGTGATGAATGCTATGAATCCTAGTAGTATGTGTTAGGTTTATATGTAGCTTACCATTCATGCCTTATGATGGATACTAGGATCATGTATATAAGATAAAATGTGTCTTGTATGAGATGTATGTTCATTTTGTATCATGATCTTGCAAGCTTTATGAACTCAGATAAGATTATGACTAGAAACATGATTATGTATGTATGTTCTATGTATAAACAAAGAATGATAAGCATGAATAAAGATGATGGTTATGCCTTAATTATGAGTATGAATGATAAGTATGAATGATGAAGGCATAACGATGATATGAAATAAGTATGTATGATAAGTACGAATGACAAGTATGAATGATGAAGCATGCATGTTTATTTTCATGCATAAGGCTTGTACCGGACCGAAGTTGTTAGTGATATGAGAGAAGTGTCCTAAGGCAATCGCCTTATGATGTAAACATTTATATTAATAAATGATAATTCACTATTTGAGTATACATGTTTTGTGTATTTGATTGGGATCTTAAACTCATCTACTGAATGTCCGCAATACAACTCACAGCATAAGAGAATTTGTGATGGATCACAACTAGTGATTATCTCTAATGTGCAATTGTGAAGTATTGAAATTATCCCTAGTTGATGAATTGATAAAAACGAACACTATCAATTCTGTTGAGACTAGCATGGGTTATTCTCTAATCAGCTGATTCTCACTGGCTGGTGACATTGGGATGTCCGGAGATAAACATGGATGCTAGTTAAGGGAACTAGTTCATTAGAGTGACTAGCTGTAAAACTTCATATGGTTATCTATATAGATATGTCAATGAAGTTCATACTGCAGCTGAAGTGCGATGTTCCTTTGACTTACGGTGTTCAAGTCATCTTGGTCATAGAGACTTATACTTTAACATCTTAAGCAAGCATCTCCAAGGAGGTGTGGACCCAGGATGATTGGGTATGAGCCGAAGTGCCCGAAGATGTTTGAACAACCTACAAAGGATTCACCACTCCTTGCGAGAAGATGTATACCCAGGCCTATCGTCGGATTGTTACTCAAAACCTCTGGCCAGAGTAAATTATGTTTAGAGTGCGAGTCTCTTAAATACATGAGAGTAATTAGAAATCCAAAGGACGAGAAAGACACTACTTGTGCTAGGTGTGACGTAGTCAGCCTAGTGGGGACTGACACATATAGACCGTGTCCTGAACCAAGTGGGTATAAGATGGTGAAGGGAATGGGGCACGATTCATTATAGCTGCTGAAGGGTTTCAGAATTACTTCTGAGGTCAACCGTTGATCTTTCGATTAATTGGGGGTCATGATGTACTACTAGGTGCCACTCATGATCGGTCTATAATTAGTTGATTATAGACGGCCAACATAAATCGAAAGCCTATTTAGTCACACGCACTACGAGTAATCCGAGGGATTTAAAACGAGTTGAAAATTAGATTTTCCGATCAAGATAGATAAGTCGAATCTGAGTTAATCAGAGGCGCAACGGAAACTTAAAATGGCTAAGTCTTTTGAAGGCTTATTGGGCGAATTAAATGAGTTTAATTCGCGATGGAAACGGCTTGGTTTGGCCGGCCATTAAAAAGGGAATAAACCAATTTAATTGGTTTAATTAATAAAATAAATCTAGCGCGATTTGTTTTATAAATTATGGATAAATAAATTGATATATAAAGAAATTTATATAAAGAGATTTATAAAGAAATTTGTAGTAAATTTTTCTTTTTATGGAAATTAAAATGAACCATGAATTGGTTTAATTTTAATTTATAAAATCAATTATGAATTGATTTATCCATGATAAGAAAATTTTATACAAATTTTATTCCATAATTAAAAAGGAAAGAGAATTTGTTTTATTATAAAGTTAGTTATAATAAAACTTAGAATTTTGAAATAAGTCATAAGAAACTTTATAAGATAAATTTCTTATGATAACTAATTCCGTTAAGAGGGAGACTTGGCAAGGGAGAAGCAACTATATAAAGGAACCAAAGGCAAGCCCTTAATTCCAATCGATTGAGCAATCAATAGAGCTTCCTCTCTCTCTCTCTCTCTTATTCTCTTCTTCCCTTCTCCCAAGTTAGGGCCGGCGCCCATCTTCCAAGCTAGGGCTGGTGCCCCTTGTCCAAGCTAGGGCTGGCTCAACCTCAACCTCCCTTGAGGTTGCCGTGAGCCATCAAGAAGAAGAAGAAGCCAACCAAGAAGAAGAAGAAGCGGATCACCTCTCCTTCCTTCCCGGAATTAGGATTCCGATTCTTGGTGGTGAGTTTCCTATCCTTTCTCTTGTTCTTCTAGTCGTACCTTCTGAGGATCTAGTAGTTCTCGTTGGCACAAAACTCGTGACTTTGCGAAGTCATCCCGAAGAGAACTCGGCGTGGACGCGAATAGAGGCGAAGCTTCCAAGGGACGCTACGGTTGGATCTCGTCCCTTACTTTGAGTTACGCGAGGTACTTAGTAAATTAGTTTACTTTTCGCAAAGTTTTAATTTATGATTATGTCCACACACCATAAGGTTGCATGCTAGATACGTGGTTAAAATAATTTAAGAAATTATTTTATGCTAATTCTTCCGCTGCACGTAAAAATTTAAAATTTTACGAACCCGTATCCTTGTAGACATGCACCCGGTCCCAACAGTCGTATCAGAGCCGGTTAGTGTTAGACATAATCATAAAATTGTTTTGCGGAAAACTTTGTCATGATCTCAATTTTGGAAAATTTTTCAATTATGGAAACTTTCCAATTATAATAAATTTTAGATTTAGGAAATTCAAAGTTTGGAAATCCTCATGAAATTTCGCAAACGTTTGAAATTTCCTAGTTTCTGAAATTTTATAATAATTGTGAAAACTTCCCATCTTTGGAAACTTTCCAATTTTGGAAAATTTTCTAATTTAGAAATTTTTCAACTTTGGAAATATGTAAGTTTTCTTTGTACCAGAAACTTACAATTATTCTGAAAACCTATTATGAAATCTCGCAATTTTGGGCACTTTCTTTCAAGAAAGTCTAGAAAAATTTATGGAAAATTAATTGGCAATTTAATTTGAATTGGTTTTTAAATTGACAACAAAATTCTTTATTTTGGATTGAGCCTCGGGGAGCCGTCCAATTTAAAGTTAGTTGTTGTAATTTAATTTCCCAATTTTAAATGAAATTGTCATGTTTAATTTGGTTGCGCTTCCGAAGCGGACCAAATTGGATTTACGACAAATTATTTTTCTTTGGGTATCTGAGCCTCGGGGAGCCACCCTTAGAAAACGATTTGTTGTAATTAATTAAATCCATGAATAAAATATGTTTTAAGAGGTGATGCTCTTACATATTGTTGTCTCCAAAATTAATTAGGAAAATGGTTTCCTATAGAGTTTCTTAATTGAGATTTTCATGAAAATAATATGTGGTTGAATTAAGGGAATTGTCTCTTAATTTAATATGTTTTGATTTAGAGAAATCAAAGTCTTGAACATATTATTTCCGAAATTGATTATGACAATTTAGGAAATTATTTCCCAAAACAATTCCTTTAATAAAATATGAAATTAGAATTAGGGAATCCGGTTCCTAATTCAATTAATGAGACTTGATAACATAAGTCACATACATACTTTATTAAGGATATCGTTAGTCATGACATAATTATATGTCATGAATGTGCATTAAAAAGAAAAGATGAGACCCAAAACCCCTTACAAAATATTAAGGCCAACACCTTCCATTAATATGGTTAGAATTGGAGTTTTGTTTCTCGTTTGGGTTGATGGACACATCCATGCCCAGCTTGAACCTCAACATGTTCAAACCATGGAATTAGTTTATGAATAATATAGTTGGAGTCAGAGGTCAATCATTAGTTTTGGTTGTTGGACACATCCAAGCCTGGCTAAACGGTTGAATGAGCTCCAACCATATTAAAACTATTTCTTGATTAATGGGTCAGCCTTAAGCTTGGAGCATCGATTTGTTGTGCCACAGCCAAGGTCGATGTAAAGAGAGGTGCAGTTGGGTGCTATGTATAATGTTGCATACTTGTTAATGAGTTAACAACCCAATGATTTATGCAAATATTCAATTGGTTGATAGCATAAAGTGATAGTTACATATATGTGATATGTGATCTGTATAATTACCTACCTTCATAGCTAAGAATAACTTGATGGCCACAACCATGGTGGTTCTTATCTATGGTTGGATATCAACCTATTTGGAGAAGTTCCTACGATCTCCCGAATTGATAAAAAGGGTTATTAAATTTGAAAAATAAATAGGATTTTTTAATTAATGTATATTGATACATTCTTTAATCATTCTTCTCACATAAACTCAATTTGTATTTCTAGGTTAATCACTCGATCATGTCTTCTCTAAACTTGCGTTCCATTTTGGACACCAATAAACTGACCGGGCCGAACTTCATGGACTGGCTTCGAAACCTGAGGATAGTCCTCAAGGCAGAGAAGCTTGCTTATGTCCTTGAAGATCAACTTCCCGACCGTCCTCCAGAAAATGCAACTCCAGACCAATTGTTGGCCTATCAGAAACATGTGACCGATTCTGAACTTGCGAGTTGCATCATGCTAGCTTCTATGGTACCTGAGCTGCAAAAGCAGCATGAGCATATGGATGCTTATACCATCATCTTCCATCTTCATGAGTTGTTTGAAGAGCAGGTGAGATCCGAAAGGTTCGAAGTCTCCAAACTCCTCTTCACCACTAAGATGCAGGAAGGCACTTCTGCCTCGCAGTTTGTGTTAAAGATGTTGGGGTACATTGAGCGACTGAGCACACTCGGATTTGCAATGGATCATGAACTAAGTATTGACTTAATTCTGAATTGTTTGCCCAAAAGTTATTTACAATTTGTGATGAACTATCGGATGAACAAACTAGAGACCACCATTCCTGAGTTGCTCAACCTGCTGAAGACTGTAGAGCCTTCTGTGAAGCAGGATCAAAAGACGGTACTGTTAGTTGGTTCCTCGAAGAAAGGTTCTAAGAGGAAGGCCAAAGAACAGAATAAGGGAAAGAAAAAGGCCAAAAAGACTGAAAATACCCTAAAAGGCACTTGCCATCACTGTGGCAAGGAGGGTCACAGGCGAAGAAACTGCAAGGTTTATCTTGAGTCCTTGAAAGAGAAGGCATCCGATGCCCCATCCTCTTCAAGTATCTTCGTTATTGAATGTCACTCTATTTCCTCAAACACCTGGGTACTTGATACTGGGTGTAGCTCACATATATGTAATGACATACAGGGGCTAAGGAATAGAAGAAGACTCGTCAAGGGAGAAGCAAATTTGCGAGTTGGAAACGGAGCAAAGATTGCTGCTGTTGCCATCGGAACATATTTGCTAAAGCTCCCTACAGGACGTGTCTTAGAATTGAATAGTTGTTATTTTGTTCCTTCGTTAATAAAGAACATTGTATCTATTTCATGTTTGAATGAAAAGGGTTATCATTTAACTTTTAGTAACAATTGTTGTTACATAACTTTAAATGACGTTCTTTATGGGAATGGAACTTTGTGCAATGGTATCTACACGTTAGATTTATCCGGTGACGTTTTCAATATCAAAATTAGCAACAAACGTGCTCGAATAGATAATCAAAATAGACTCCTATACGTGACATTGTCGTCTTGGCCATATAAGTAAGAAACACATGACCAAATTACACCGATGTGGAATTCTGGAATCATTTGAACCTGGTTCATTTGATACATGCGAATCATGCTTAAAAGGCAAGATGGCCAAATTACCCTTTTCCGAAAAAGGTAAACCAGTGGGAGAATTGCTTGGACTAATACATACTGATGTATGTGGACCAATGTCAACTCTTGCACAAGGAGGCTATAGCTACTTCATTACCTTTATCGATGATCACTCACGATTCGGGTATGTGTTCCTAATGAAACACAAATCTGAAGCTTTTGAGAAATTTAAAGAATTCAGAAGTGAAGTAGAGAAACAGCTTGGCAAAAGTATTAAGATACTTCGATCCGATCGGGGTGGTGAATACTTGAGTCAAGAGTTTCAAGATTATCTTAAGGACAATGGGATATTGTCTCAATGGACTCCGCCGTATACACCACAGCATAATGGTGTATCTGAAAGGCGTAACCGAACCTTAATGGACATGGTTAGGTCGATGATGAATCATGCAACTCTTCCAAAATCCTTTTGGGGCTATGCACTTAAGACAGCTGTTTACTTGCTAAACAGAGTCCCGACCAAGGTAGTCTCTACTACTCCATATGAGATATGGAATAGTAAGAAACCTCACTTAACTCACCTTAAGATATGGGGTTGTCCTGCTTATGTGAAGTGGACTATATCAGACAAATTGGATGCTAAGTCTGATAAATGTCTATTTATTGGATACCCTAAGGAAACGAAGGGTTACCAATTCTATCATCCCTTGGAACAAAAGGTGTTTGTTTCAAGGCATGCTATATTTCTGGAAAAAGAATTTCTTTTACAAGAAAACAGTGGGAGTGGCATTGAACTTGATGAAGTTCAAGAAACTCCAATAGACATTACAGAGACACCTAGTCTAGACCCACAACCAATAACTCATAATGATGAGCTATCAGTTGAACCTAAAACAACACCACCTCTTCGTAGATCTGATAGGACACACAATATTCCAGAGAGATACGAATTTCTCAAAGGCGAATCGAATGACGTGTTACTCATAAGCGATGACGAACCTATCAGTTACGAAGATGTTCTGAAAAACTCAGAAAGGGATAAATGGCTTGAAGCCATGAAGTCGGAAATGGATTCCATGTACGAAAATCAAGTATGGGACTTGGTTAACCCACCTGAAGGGATTAAACCCATAGGGTGCAAGTGCGTTTTCAAGAAGAAAACTGACATGGAAGGTAATGTTGTTACCTTTAAGGCTAGATTAGTGGCAAAAGGATATCGTCAAAAACAAGGAATTGATTATGACGAAACCTATTCGCCAGTAGCTATGCTTAAATCCATTCGGATGCTCCTAGCCATAGCAACTCATTATGATTATGAGATATGGAAAATGGATGTGAAAACAACTTTCCTTAATGGAAACCTGCTTGAGGATGTATACATGATATAACCTGAAGGTTTCACATCGGTTGATAAAACCAAAGTATGCAAGCTTCGACGATCCATATATGGATTGAAGCAAGCATCAAGGAGCTGGAACATCCGTTTTGATGAGACTATCAAAGAGTTTGATTTCTCACAAAATCCTGACGAACCTTGTGTGTACAAGAAGGTTAGTGGGAGTGCAGTCATATTCCTAGTATTATATGTCGATGACATATTACTTATAGGAAACGATGTATCAGTTTTACAGACAGTTAAAATTTGGTTGTCCAAAACTTTCTCCATGAAAGACCTGGGAGAAGAAACCTATATCCTTGGGATTAGAATCTATAGAGATAGATCAAAACGGTTGCTTGGTCTTTCGCAGTCTACATATATAGACCGAGTGCTAAAAAGGTTTAGCATGTTGGAATCCAAGAAAGGTTACATTCCCATCAGGCATGGGATCAACCTTTCGAAGTCTATGTGTCCGCACACAGATGACGAGAGGATTTGCATGAATAAGATTCCCTATGCATCCGCGATAGGATCTATCATGTATGCTATGTTATGTACTAGGCCTGATGTATCATATGCTCTGAGTGTCACGAGCAGATAACAGTCTGATCCAGGTATGGATCACTGGGCGGCTGTCAAGACAATCCTTAAGTACTTAAGAAGAACTAAGGATGTGTTCCTAATATATGGGGAAGGAGATATGGTAATACGTGGGTATACAGATGTCAGTTTCCAGACAGATAAGGATGACTCCAAATCTCAGTCTGGATACGTATTTATTTTGAATGGAGGCGCAGTAAGTTGGAAAAGTTCCAAACAAGACACCGTAGCGGATTCTACCACGGAAGCGGAATATATCGCAACTTCGGAAGCAGCAAAGGAAGCAGTCTGGATCAAGAAGTTTGTCTCAGAACTTGGCGTGGTTCCAACCATTGATGAAGCAGTGCCGGTTTACTGCAACAACAATGGAGCTATTGCACAAGCAAAGGAACCAAGGTCTCATCAGCGATCCAAACACGTGCTTCGCCGCTATCATCTGATCAGAGAGATTATAAGTAGGAATGATATACAAATTGAGAAAATTCCCACTGAAAGGAATTTAGCAGATCCTTTAACTAAGGCCTTGCCTCAGAACAAGTTTGAGGGTCATGTTAGAGCCTATGGTATTGGATACCGTAGCGATTGACATTAGGCCAAGTGAGAGTTTGTTAGTGATATGAGAGAAGTGTCCTAAGGCAATCGCCTTATGATGTAAACATTTACATTAATAAATGATAATTCACTATTTGAGTATACATGTTTTGTGTATTTGATTGGGATCTTAAACTCATCTACTGAATGTCCGCAATACAACTCACAACATAAGAGATTTTGTGATGGGATCACAACTAGTGATTATCTTTAATGTGCAATTGTGAAGTATTGAAATTATCCCTAGTCGATGAATTGATAAAAACGGACACTATCAATTCTGTTGAGACTAGCATGGGTTATTCTCTAATCAGCTGATTCTCACTGGCTGGTGACATTGGGATGTCCGGAGATAAACATGGATGCTAGTTAAGGGAACTAGTTCATTGGAGTGACTAGCTGTAAAACTTCATATGGCTATCTATATAGATATGTCAATGAAGTTCTTACTGCAGCTTAAGTGCGATGTTCCTTTGACTTACGGTGTTCAAGTCATCTTGGTCATAGAGACTTATACTTTAACATCTTAAGCAAGCATCTCCAAGGAGGTGTGGACCCAGGATGATTGGGTATGAGCCGAAGTGCCCGAAGATGTTTGAACAGCCTACAAAGGATTTACCACTCCTTGCGAGGAGATGTATACCCAGGCCTATCGTCGGATTGTTACTCAAAACCTCTAGCCAGAGTAAATCATGTTTAGAGTGCGAGTCTCTTAAATACATGAGAGTAATTAGAAATCCAAAGGACGAGAAAAACACTACTTGGGCTAGGTGTGACGTAGTCAGCCTAGTGGGGACTGACACATATAGACCGTGTCCTGAACCAAGTGGTTATAAGATGGTGAAGGGAATGGGGCACGATTCATTAGAGCTGCTGAAGGGTTTCAGAATTACTTCTGAGGTCAACCGTTGATCTTTCGATTAATTGGGGGTCATGATGTACTACTAGGTGCCACTCATGATCGGTCTATAATTAGTTGATTATAGACGGCCAACATAAATCGAAAGCCTATTTAGTCACACGCACTACGAGTAATCCGAGGGATTTAAAACGAGTTGAAAATTAGATTTTCCGATCAAGAGAGATAAGTCGAATCTGAGTTAATCAGAGGCGCAACGGAAACTTAAAATGGCTAAGTCTTTTGAAGGCTTATTGGGCGAATTAAATGAGTTTAATTCGCGATGGAAACGGCTTGGTTTGGCCGGCCAAAGAGGGTGTCCACCCTCTTGGTTTGGCCGGCCATTAAAAAGGGAATAAACCAATTTAATTGGTTTAATTAATAAAATAAATCTAGCGCGATTTGTTTTATAAATTATGGATAAATAAATTGATATATAAAGAAATTTATATAAAGAGATTTATAAAGAAATTTGTAGTAAATTTATTCTTTTTATGGAAATTAAAATGAACCATGAATTGGTTTAATTTTAATTTATAAAATCAATTATGAATTGATTTATCCATGATAAGAACATTTTATACAAATTTTATTCCATAATTAAAAAGGAAAGAGAATTTGTTTTATTATAAAGTTAGTTATAATAAAACTAAGAATTACGGAATAAGTCATAAGAAACTTTATAAGATAAATTTCTTATGATAACTAATTCCGTTAATTCCGTTAAGAGGGAGACTTGGCAAGGGAGAAGCAACTATATAAAGGAACCAAAGGCAAGCCCTTAATTCCAATCGATTGAGCAATCAATAGAGCTTCCTCTCTCTCTCTCTCTTATTCTCTTCTTCCCTTCTCCCAAGCTAGGGCCGGCGCCCATCTTCCAAGCTAGGGACGGCGCCCCTTGTCCAAGCTAGGGCCGGCTCAACCTCAACCTCCCTTGAGGTTGCCGTGAGCCATCAAGAAGAAGAAGAAGCCAACCAAGAAGAAGAAGAAGCGGATCACCTCTCCTTCCTTCCCGGAATTTGGACTCCGATTCTTGGTGGTGAGTTTCCTATCCTTTCTCTTGTTCTTCTAGTCGTGCCTTCCGAGGATCTAGTAGTTCTCGTTGGCACAAAACTCGTGACTTTGCGAAGTCATCCCGAAGAGAACTCGGCGTGGACGCGAATAGAGGCGAAGCTTCCAAGGGACGCTACGGTTGGATCTCGTCCCTTACTTCGAGTTACGCGAGGTACTTAGTAAATTAGTTTACTTTTCGCAAAGTTTTAATTTATGATTATGTCCACACACCATAAGGTTGCATGCTAGATACGTGGTTAAAATAATTTAAGAAATTATTTTATGCTAATTCTTCCGCTGCACGTAAAAATTTAAAATTTTACGAACCCGTATCCTTGTCGACATGCACCCGGTCCCAACAGAAGTAAGGGTCCAAGGGATGGGTACCTTAAGAACGCCCCGGTTCTGGACTACCGACTATGCTGTCCACGGTTCTGGTACTACCGAAGCTATGCAACAGGGATGGGCACCTTAAGAACGCCCCGGTTCTAGGACTACCGACTATGCTGTCCTTACCCTAGTAGGTCGAGGCTAGCTACCTCGTATTTACTTAGGAATGCGCGCTATGAAGTATGTATGTGGTACAAGCCGGGGACCCCAATGATGTTATGTTAAGCATTGAAAAGTATAATTTCAAAACTAAGCATCCTTATGTAGTAATGCATTAGACTCATTCATACATCTATGTTATGCATCGCGCCAAGGTAAGTATATTTTATGCTTGTGTTTATGCTCATAATTTATGTCATGTATAAGTATGCATTATGTTTATGTATGCTAAGAATCATGTCATGTATAAGTAATGCATTATGTTCACGTAGGCTAAGAATCATGTCATGTATAAGTAATGCATTATGGTTAAGTATGCTAAGAATTATGCCATGTATAAGTATGTTTTATGTTCATATAGGTATGCTTTATGTCATATATACGTCGCTTGATATATTAAGTCATGTTCATGTATGTTCATTTATGCCATGTATGACTATGCTTATGTTTATGCTCGAAGTTATGTTATGACAGATGTTTGATATATTTATGTTGAAGTAACGAATGGTTTTAGTGAGTAGGAAAGGGTTTTACTAAGCCTATGTGCTTATAGTTTTATTTCCCTCGTACCGCAGATCAACCAAGAAGCTATTAAGGGAAGCCGCAGGGGAGGCAGAAGCATGTGTGTGTGTGGCGGTGACTTGGCAAAGGATTCTATATTCATACATAATGCATGCCTTGGGAATGTTTCCTAAATTTTATGCTATGTTTTAGGGTTATGACTAATGGGTGACTCAAGACTCATAATATTACATTTATGGATAAGTATATGCTACCTATGAAATGATAATAAGTTATGAAACGGTTAAGTTATGATGTTATGCATATAATATATGAATGACAAGTTTAGGCACATATAAATATGTCATGTATTAGTTGTATGGTTAAGAGCATGTTTAGAAAAAAAAATGATGATTCCGCTGCATTAAGATATTGTCTAAGTACATGTAATGTTTAGCGTAACGCCGCCTCCCTCACCACACCACGAGGTGTGGGTAAAAAGGCGGGCGTTACAGGTTTGTTTAATTTGTAAACCTAAAAAGAAGTTCAATTCTTCTACTAGACTCATTTCGAATTCGTTTTCCATAATTTTAATAAAGTCTTTTAGGAAGATAGTGTTTGTTGATCCAAAAATTATATCATCTACATAAACTTGGGCTATAAAAATATCTTTTTCTATAGTTTTAACAAATAAAGTTGAATCAATTTGACCTTGGTTAAAACCTTTAGAGATTAGATAGATGGACAACCTTTCATACCAAGTCCTAGGTGTTTATTTTAATCCATACAAGGCATTCCTAAGTTTGAACACATTATTAGGGTAGTCAAGATCCTCAAAACTTGGGGGTTGTCCTACATAGACTTCCTCTTTTATAAATACATTTAGGAAGGCAGACTTGATATCCATTTGATATTGCTTAAATCCCTTATAGGCTACAAAGGCTAGTAGCATCTTAATTGACTCAAGTCTGGCTACAGGGGCATATGTTTCATCATAGTCTAATCCTTCTACTTGACTAAATTCTTTTGCTACTAAGCATGCTTTGTTCCTTACTATCTCACCTTGGTCATTCAATTTATTCCTAAATATTCACTTAGTGTCTATTATAGACTTACCTTCTGGTTTAGGCACTAAGTCCCAGACTTGGTTTCTTTCAAACTGTGCTAATTCCTCTTGCATGGTTATGATCCAGTCCGGGTCAGGTAAAACCTCTTCTATAGTCTTTGGTTTTATCTTAGAAATTAGTGCAACTTGATTTAGGTTCCTATAGGAAGACCTCGTTCTAACCCCTAGAGTTGGATCACCCATAATTTGGTCAGCTAGGTGATTTAGTCTAGGTTTCTTGGATTACTTAGAGCTTGGTTTAGCTTCAGGTCCAACTGGTAGGTTTTGGGTTGGGACAGGATCAACAGTTTGAATTTGTTAAGTCATTGGTTCAATTGTTGGTTCAATTTCGTCTTGATCTTGATTAGATGTAGTTGGTTTTGACGAATTGATTGTGTTAATTGAGTTGGGTTTTGTGGTGATTTTTTCATCAAATATAATATTCGTGGTTTCTTCAATTCTAAGGGTATGTTTGTTAAAGACCTTATAAGTCTGACTCGTGGTTGAGTATCCTACAAATATTCCTGGGGTTGATTTAGATTGAAATTTTCATAGATAGTCTTTGGTATTTAAGATATGGACCTTACACCCAAATACTCTTAGATAATATAGGTTGGGTATTCTTTGGAAATATATTTTGTAAGGTGTTGTATTGTGTCTTTTATTTATTAGTACCCTATTTTGAATATAGCATGCGATGTTTATCACTTCTGCCCAGAATTGATTGGTTAAACTATATTCATTTAGCATGGTCCTAGCGGCTTCTTGAAGAGTTCTATTTTTTCTTTCAACTATCCCATTTTGTTGGGGAGTTCTTGGGCAGGAAAATTCATGAATATAACCATTTATTTTACATAAATCATTAAACTTTTGATTTTCAAATTCTCCCCCATGATCACTTCTTATTCTTTTAATTTGGGTATCTTTTTGATTTTTTTATCATTTTATATAAATTGTTAAATGATTCAAAAGTTTCATCTTTAGTTTTTAAAAATCTAACTCAAGTAAATCTAGAGTAATCATCGATAATTACTAAACAGTATTGATTCCCGCTTAGCGACTTGGCTACATTAGAAACAAATAGGTCTAAGTGTAGGAGCTCAAGTGTGGCTTGAGTTAAGTCTGATTATGTAGATTTGTGGGTTGATTTTGTTTGTTTACCTTGTTGACATGGGTTACAGATTGTATTTTCAAAGGTTTTAATTTTTGGAATTCCCTTAACTAGTCCATTTTGACTTACTTTAGAAATTAATTTTATGTGAGTGTGACCTAGTCTCCTATGCCATAGGTTAGTTTCTTCAAGTTGGGTCAAAAGACACTTAGGTGTTGATGGTAGATTAATAGTATAGATATTATTTTTCCTAACTCCCTTAAGGGTTATTTCTGAGTCATGTAAGTTCCTAATAAGGCAGTCAGAGTTGGTAAAGGTGACTACATAACCAGTATCACATAACTGACTAATGCTAAGCAGGTTAAAATTAAAATTTTCAACCAATAAAACCTTTTTGATAATAAAATTAGAATTTAACTCGATATTACCTGACCCAATTACCTTAAGTGTGGCAATGTTGCCAAATATCACTGAGCCTAGATTTTTATACTTGATTTTAGTGAACTTCAATTTATCCACAGTCATATGTCTGGAGCATCCACTATCCAACATCCAGCGGCCCAAACCATTATGTTCATACACATAAAGTATTTTGATTTAAATCCATTTACGTAGAGGTGTAAGGATAGATTGATTGAATTTCACTGCCTAGCCTGTCTTACCCAGTCTGGGTTATCAATCATGTTATTCCTATGAGTATTTTTGTGAGACAGGATTTTAGCTTAAAATATGTTAAGTTGAATTTTTGAAGAATTCGTTAAATTAAATTTTGAAAATACTAAGTTAAAGTTGAATTTTGAAAATATTATGTTAAATTTGAATTATGTTAAATTGAATTTTGAAAATATTTTGTTAAATTGAGTTTTGAAAATATTAAGTTAAATTTTAATTTTGAAAATATTATGTTAAATTGAATTTTGAAAATATTGAGTTAAATTGAATTTTAAGAATATTAAGTTAAATTGAATTTTGAAAATATTAAGTTAAATTGAATTTTAAAAATGTTAAGTTAAATTGACTCAAATTTTGAGTTTGATTAAATGTATATTAAGTGTAGGATTAATTGGTTGGGTTGGACTACATTATTAGGTCCTAGACATCTCACCCAATTTTAAATGACAAAACAGGTATCCTTATCTGTTTTGTGAGATGTATTAATTTTATCATAATTTTATGTTAACTCTATGATTTAATTGAAACTTGTGTTAGATTTAGGTTTAACAATTAATAAGTTGAAAATAAATTTCTATAATCGGCTTCCAGGTCTTGGCGAGGCACAGAGGCCTTCTTTGGTCGTAATCTTATTGGATCATCAACCCTTTCCTAGACAAAACGTTTTAATGAAATTTTATCCTCAAATTATTTATTGAGACCCCCAGGACTAACTAGTTGAGGATTTGATGAGGTAGCTTCGGTTAGTTCCACCTGACTAATAGGACCAAATAGGGTACGCCTTACCCTACCTGACTTTTTAGACAAGTTTCCCTAACGTACTATCATCTCGCCCCATCCTAATACTTGGTTGTGCAAGTTTCAGTTACGTCAGATCCTTATCTAACCAATTCTAAGTCTAAGCATGATATTTTACAGAAAATAAAAACAAGCAACAAACAAAAAATAAAAAAAATTTATCTTATTATAAAAATGGTTTTTATATTGGCTCCCCCTGGACTAAAGTCTCGGTATGGATTAGGCAAGATGTGAATCTTGTCCTTGGGAATCCAATATTGGTTCGGTCCAGCTTGATTTGTCTCGGGTTCTACTTGGGTTCACCATAGAGTAGTACGATCTATATCGTGAGTTGATTCGATAACTAAGTCCGGATCGATTCAGAACTGATTTTTTCTTTCCAAGAATCATGTCAAGATTCTTGGAACCCAAAGAAGATCGTTCCAAAGTAACTCTTAGTTCCTTAACCTGAGTTTTCAAGGAGGAATTCTCCTCCTCAAGTTTTTGAGCTTGAGTGGAGGTTCCTTCCTAAACGAGTTCAGTTAAGAGACTAGAGTTGACTCCCTCATTTAGGATTTTGATTTCCTATCAGAGGGACTCGATCCTAATGTTGGCTTTGGCCAACATACGAGATAGGTATGATATTAAATCATACAATTGAGATTCGGGATAACCTCTTACCGTTATTTGTCCGTCTTCCGAAATTGAAAGTCTTCCAGTTCCGACGTTCTCTTCCGTTTCTGATTCCGATTTGGTGTCAAGGTTCTCCGAAGTAGACAACGCAAGGAGGTTGGCATGTGGTACTTCGTCTTCTTCTCCTGAATAGGATTCGTCCCACGTAGCTTTGAGAGCCTTCTTCCTCCGCTTCTTCTTATTTTCCTTCAAGCTGGGACACTCCGACTTGTAGTGACCCTTCTTGTTTCACCCAAACAGGTGACTTTAGTCTGGGCTTTTTGGCTGGTAGATAGTTCAGTTGGATCATCCTTTTTTCTGGTTCGCTTTCTTCTTCTTCATTTGCCCCTTGATCATTTTGTACTGACTTTGGGCCAATCGAACCAGCTCTGGATAATTGATTCCGTCATCGTCAGACTCTGAGTCGGAGTCTGACTCGGGAATTGATTGCACCTTCTTCTTCTGTTTGCAGAGGGTTTACTTGTAAAGAGAACTAACCCTTTCTCGACCATTGAGGCGTTAGTTTGTTCGTGCAGTTCTAATTCCGAGTATAATTCATCTAATTTGATATCTGAAAGATTCCTAGAAACCTTGTAAGCATCTACCATCGATGCCCACAAAGAATTTCTTGGGAATGAGTTTAAGGTATACCTGATTAGATCACGTTTCTCTACCTTGTGACCTATCGTGTGCAGACCGTTCATGATTTCTTGGATTCTTGCGTGTAGCTGAGCGGCTGTTTCACCTTCTTGCATTTTGATCGTATATAATTTATTGAGGAGGAGGTCTCTCTTGCTGATTCTTGTGTCTGACGTCCCCTCGTATAGTTCGATCAACTTACATCGCAGTTCCATGGCACTGTTGAATGGGCCGACGAGGTTGAGTTCTTCCTTCGTCAGTCCACACTGGAGAGTTTGAGTGGCTTTTGCGTCCGCTTCTATCTTCTTCATGAGTGAAGCGTCCCACTCAGAGTACCCTTGGATTTCTCCTTGTGCATTTTTTGGGATATCCAGTATAGACTGGATGATAATCCACATTTCCACCTGAGTTTTCAGGTGGACCTCCATTCTTTTCTTCCAGTAGAAAAAATCCTCACCGGAGAACAGAGGAGGGCGCGTGGTACTGTAGCCTTCTTGGATGACCATTAAGTATTCCTGAGAAATTGGAAAAAAAAGAAAACTCGTTCCAAGACTTTGTCTTGGTTTAGTAGTGTGGTATGAAAAAAAAACATAAGAACAATTCGAGTGGTATTGCACCAACCTCGAAGAACGAATAAAAATAAAATATATTTTAAAAAATTGAAAAAAAAATCGATTCCGAAAAATTGCTCAATTGGCGGTTTCACCAAGGTTGAGAAACCCACTCTGATACAACTTGTGAGATCGTTGTAATCGGTAGAGGGGGGTGAATAGCGATTACGTAAAATTTTTGGACAAAAAATCAGAACACAGCGGAAGAAATAGAAATCACAATGCTAAATAGTTTTCTTTTTACTTGTTTCAGAGTCTTTGACGGCTCCTACTCCAAGGCCCACGATCCTTGACCGTTTTCGTTGGGCAATTTTACAAGTCGCAAAAATATTACAAATATTTAAGTTAAGTACAGAATTTGAACAACGAATTAATCAATACCGACGACACTGAAAAGGATTGTAGACTATCTTGGATGGTGTGTCGATGATCTTGATCATTTGCAGCGTGGACGAACTCGATCACAAAAGAATTCTGAAGAGCGTTGGCATGCTTGATTTGTGAGAAAGCTTCTTTGCTTTGGAATAAATTAATACTGGAAAGCAAAGGGTGAAGCCCCTTATATAGGAGGTTCTCGGGCGCCAGAGCCTTATGGGGCACCTGACACATATCGCGGATTTGGCACGTCCCTATCCGCGAACTCGACCAAACTCCTATCTTCTGCTCTTGGGCACCTGAGTTGCTGACGTGGCAGCCTGCCAGCTTAGCCGAACTCCCCCGCTAGAAATAGCCATCTGGGGCGCCTGATACCTATCAGGCGCCTGGCTTCTCGGGCGCCTGACTCCTCTCAGACGCCTGGGATGCAGTGGTAAAGACCTCTTCACTCCTACAACCAGGGTTAGTACAAAAATAATATATAATATAAATAATTGAAATAAATCACAGCCGGAGCTGTCTTGGTTCTGACTTTGGATTTAAAAATGAAACCCTAGGTTGAACCAACGCCTACTGTTCCCTCTTCCAGGGAACACGTCCTCACCTACTCCTCTCAGGAGAAGTAACTATTGGGGCAATCTATGGTCCGGAGTGACCATGTGTTTTGATGTTTGGGCAAAGGGTTTAAGTTAGGTTTACCCTTGTGTTTTGATATGAGTATTTGAGTGTGCAGTGTTAGTGATATGAGAGAAGTGTCCTAAGGCAATCGCATTATGATTGTAATCATTTATTTTAATAAATGAATATTCACTATTTGAGTATACATGTTTGTGTATTTGATTGAGATCTTAAACTCATTTACTGAATATCCGTAATACAATTCACAGCATGAGAGAATTTGTGATGAATTCACAACTAGTGATTATCTCTACATGTGCAATTGTGAAGTATTGAAATTGTCCCTAGTCGATGAATTGATAAATACAGACACTATCAATTCTGTTGAGACTAGCATGGGTTATTTTCTAATCAGCTGATTCTCACTGGCTGGTGACATTGAGATGTCTGGAGATAAAGATGAATGCTAGTTAAGGGAACTAGTTCATTGGAGTGACTGGATGTAAAACTTCATATGATAGTCTACATATAGATATGTCAGTGAAGTTCTTACTGCAGCTTAAGTGCGATGTTCCTTTGACTTGCGGTGTTCAAGTCATCTTGGTCATGGAGACTTATACTTTGACATCTTAAGCAAGCATCTCCAAGGAGGTGTGGACCCAGGATGATTGGGTATAAGCCGAAGTGCCCGAAGATGTTTGAACAGCCTACAAAGGATTCACCACTCCATGCGAGGAGATGTATACCCGAGGCCTATCGTCGGATTGTTACTCGAAGCATCTGGCCAGAGCATGACATGTTCAGAGTATGAATCTCTTAAATACATGAGAGTAATTAGAATCTGTAGGACGAGAAAACGTTACATGGTCTAGGTGTGACGTAGTCAGCCTAGTGGGGACTGACACACATAGACCATGTCCTGAACCAAGTGGGTATAAGATGGTGAAGGGAATGGGGCACGATTCATTATAGCTGCTGAAGGGTTTCAGAATTGTTTCTGAGGTCAACCGTTGATCTTTCGATTAATTGGGGATCATGATGTACTACTAAGTGTCACTCATGATCGTTCTATAATTGATTAATTATAGACGGCCAACTTAAATCGAAAGCCTATTTAGTCACACGCACTACGAGTAATCCGAAGGATTTAAAATGTGTTGAAAATTAGATTTTCCAATCAAGAAAGATTAGGTTTGGTTGAGCCAAACGATAAGTCGAATCTGAATTTTTCAGAGACGCATCGGAAGCGTAAAATGGCTAAGTCTTTTGAAGACTTAATAGATGAATTAAATAAGTTTAATTCATTGGGGCGTGGTTTGGATGGGTCGACCAAAGAGGGCTTCCATCCTCTTTGCTTGGCCGGCCACAACAAAGGGAGAGAACCAAGTTTTTGGATCAATTTATAAAATAAACTAAGTGTGGTTTGTTTTATAATAAACCAAGGTTTGGTTTATTTCTTCATGGAAATTAAAATGAACCATGGATTGGTTTATTTTATAAAATCAATCATGGATTGATTTACCATGATAAGGAAATTTATTCCATAGGAGAGAAAAGACTTGATTGATTTTTATCATGAATTAAAATATGATTTTAACCATGATATAAAATCAAACTTGGCATGATGGAATAAGTTATTCCATACTTGAGAGGCATGATGGTTGAGAGGCTACTATATAAAGGACCCAAGGCAAGACTTGAAAAATAATCGAAGAGATGAAGGCATAGGCTCTCTCCCTCTCTTTCTCTCCTTCTCTTCTCCCCTTCTTGCCGTGCGCCAACTAGCCCCAAGAAGGAGCACCAGTCGGCCGCCCCTACCCTTTCCCTTCCAATCACCACCTACTGCCGGAGAAGGAAGCTCCGACCATCTCTTAGCCGGAAGAAGGTGCTGCCGAAATTAGAGTTTGCCGCAAAGATTTTTTTGCCGCAAGCCTCTTCTTTTGCTTCGCCGGAATTTTGATTCCGGCCATCCTTTTGTGGTTAGTCATCCGACTTCTCTCTTGGTTTTTCTCGTCGCGTTCTTGGAGAATCTAGTAGTTTTCGAAAACACGAAACTCGTGGCTTTGCGAAGTCATCCCGAAGATACTTGACGTGGACGCGAATAGAGGCGGAGCTTCCATTAAGGGACGCTTACGGTTGGATCTCGTCCCTTCCTTCAAGTTACGCGAGATAATACGTAAATTAGTTTACGTTTCTGCAAAATTTTAAATATATGATCATGTCTACACAAGATAAAATTGCATGCTTAGATGTGTGGTTAAATAATTTGAGAAATTATTTATGCTAAAACTTCCGCAGCACGTAATTAATTTTTAAAATTACGAACCTGCATCCATGTCAACATGCACCCAGTTCCAACAGTGGTATCAGAGCGAGGTTTGTGTTCGACATAATCATATAATTATTTTCGCGGAAAGTTTTGTCATGATCTCAATTTTGTAAAATTTTCAATTATGGAAACTTTCCAATTATGGTAAATTTTCGATTTAGGAATTTCAAAGTTTGTAAATCCTCATGAAATTTCGCAAACTATTGAAATATCTTTGTTTCTGAAATTTTATGATAATTGTGAAAACTTTCCATTTTGGAAACTTTCCAATTTTGGAAATTTTCTAATTTTGAAAATACGTAAGTTTTCTTTGTACCAGAAACTTACAATTATTCTAAAAACCTTTTTTTCGAAAACTTTCCATTTATGGAAAGCTCGCAATTTTGGGCACTTTCTTTCAAAAAAGTCTAGACAAATTATGGAAATATTAATTGGCATTTAAATTCATAATTGGAAATTAAATTATTTACAAAATTCTTTATTTTGAAATGAGCCTCAGGGAGCCGTCCAATTTAAAGTTAGTTGTTATAATTAAATTTCCTAAATTGGATTTAAGCTGTCAAATGTTTAATTTAGATTGAGCCTCGGGGAGCCGTCGAAATTAAGTTATTAATATTAATTTTCCATAAATAAAATATGTGATCAAATCTTGGAAATTTTTGAGGTGATTCTCAAACGATAATTTCCTTATTTGATTTATGAGGTGATGCTCTTACATATCATTGTCTCCAAAATTAATTAGGAAAATTATTTCCTATAGAGTATATTTCCTTAAATAAGATTTTCATGAAAATAATATGTGGTTGAATTAAGGGAAGCTGTCTCTTAATTTAATAAGATTTGATTTAGAGAAATTAAAGTCTTAAACATATTAATTCTGAAATTGATTATGATAATTTAGGAAATTATTTCCCAAAAATAATTCCTTGAATAAAGTATGAAATTAGAATTAGGAAATCCGATTCCTAATTCAATTAATGAGACTTGATAAATTAAGTCACATACATACTTTATTAAGGAAATCGTTAGAACATGACATAATTATATGTCATGAATGTGTATAAAAGGAAAAAAAGGATGAGACCCAAAACCCCTTACAAAATATTAAGGCCAACACCTTCCATTAATATGGTTAGAACCGATGTTTTGTTTCTCGTTTGGGTTGATGGACACATCCATGCCCGGCATGAACCTCAACATGTTCAAACCATGGAATTATTTTATGATGAATATAGTTGGAGTCAGAGGTCAATCCTTAGTTTTGGTTATTGGACACATCCAAGCCTGACTAAACGGTTGAATGAGCTCTAACCATGTTAAAACTATTTCTTGATTAATGTGTCAGCCTTAAGCTTGGAGCATCGATTTGTTGTGCCACAGCCAAGGTCGATGTAAAGAGAGGTGCAGTTGGGTGCTATGTATATTGTTGCATACCTGTTAATGAGTTAACAACCCAATGATTTATGCAAACATTCAATTAGTTGATAGCATAATGTGATAGTTACATATGTATAATATGTAATCGGTATAATTACCTACCTTCATAGCTAAGAATAACTTGATGGACTCTAGCTATGGTTGTTCTTATCTATGGTTGGATATCAACCTATTTGGAGATGTTCCTACGATCTCCCGAATTGATAAAAAGGGTTATTCAATTCGAAAAATAAATAGAATTTAATTAATGTATATTGATACATTCTTTATCATTCTTATCACATAAGCTCAATTTGTATTTCTAGGATAATCACCTGATCATATCTTCTCTGAACTTGCGTTCCATTTTGGACATCAATAAGCTGACTGGGCCAAACTTCATGGACTGGCTTCGAAACCTTAGGATAGTCCTCAAGGCAGAAAAGCTTGCTTATGTCCTTGAAGAACAACTTCCCAACCATCCTCCTGAAGATGCAACTCCAAACCAGTTAGTGGCCTATCAGAAACATGTGGCTGATTCTGAACTTGCGAGTTGCATCATGTTGGCCGCTATGGTACCTGAGCTACAAAAGCAGCATGAGCATATGGATGCTCATGCCATCGCCTTCCATCTTCATGAGCTGTTTGACGAGCAGGCGAGATCCGAAAGGTTTGAGGTCTCTAGACTCCTCTTCACCTCTAAGATGCAAGAAGGCACTTCTGTCTCACAGTTTGTGTTGAAGATGATGGGGTACATTGAGCGACTAGGCACACTCGGATTTGCAATAGATCACGAACTAAGTATTGACTTAATTCTGCATTGTTTGCCCAAGAGTTACTCACAGTTTGTGATGAACTATCGGATGAACAAACTGGAGACTACCATTCCTGAGTTGCTTAACCTGCTGAAGACTGTAGAGCCTTCTGTAAAGCAGGATCAGAAGACGGTACTGTTAGTTGGTTCCTCAAAGAAAGTCTCTAAGAGGAAGCCCAATTAACAAAATAAGGAAAGGAAGAAAAAAGCCAAAAAGATTGAAAAGACACCAAAAGGCACTTGCCATCACTGCGGCAAGGAGGGGCACTGGCAAAGAAACTGCAAGGTTTATCTTGAGTCCTTGAAGAAGAAGGCATCCGATGCCCCATCCACTTCAGGTATCTTCGTTATTGAATGTCACTATATTTCCTCGTACACCTGGGTACTTGATACTAGGTGTAGCTCACATATATGTAATGACATACAGGGGCTAAGGAATAGAAGAAGACTTGTTAAGGGAGAAGCGAATTTGCGAGTTGGAAATGGAGCAAAGATAGCTGTTGTTGCCATCGGAACATATTTGCTAATGCTCCCTACTGGACTTGTCTTAGAATTGGATAATTGTTATTTTGTTCCTTCATTAATAAAGAGTATTGTATCTATTTCATGCTCGAATGAAAAGGGTTGTCATTTAATTTTTAGTAACAATTGCTGTTACATAACTTTAAATGGTGTTCTTTATGGGCCCGAAACTTTATACAATGGTATCTACACGTTAGATTTATCCGGTGATGTTTTCAATATCGAAGTTAGCAACAAACGTGCTCGAATAGATAATCAAATAGACTCCTATACGTGGCATTGTCGTCTTGGCCATGTAAGTAAGAAACGCATGACCAAATTACACCGATGTGGAATTCTGGAATCATTTGAACCCGGTTCATTTGATACATGCGAATCATGCTTAAAAGGTAAGATGACCAAATTACCCTTTTCTGGAAAAGATAAACCAGTGGGAGAATTGCTTGGTCTAATACATACTGATGTATGTGGACCAATGTCAACTCTTGCATAAGGAGGTTATAGCTACTTCATTACCTTTATCGATGATCACTCACGATTCGGGTATGTGTTCTTAATGAAACACAAATCTGAAGCTTTTGAGAAATTCAAAAGGTTCAGAAGTGAAGTAGAGAAACAGCTTGGCAAAAGTATTAAGATACTTCGATCCGATCGGGGTGGTGAATACTTAAGTCAAGAGTTTCAAGATTATCTTAGGGACAATGGGATATTGTCTCAATGGACTCCGCCATATACACCACAGCATAATGGTGTATCTGAGAGGTGTAACCGAACCTTGATGGACATGGTTAGATCTATGATGAATCATGCAACTCTTTCAAAATCCTTTTGGGGCTATGCGCTTAAGACAGCTGTTTATTTACTAAACAGAGTCTCGACCAAGGTAGTCTCTACTACTCCATATGAGACGTGGAATAGTAAGAAACCTCATTTATCTCACCTAAAGATATGGGGTTGTCCTGCTTATGTAATGCGGACTGTATCAGATAAATTGGATGCTAAGTCTGATAAATGTCTATTTATTGGATACCCTAAGGAAACGAAAGGTTACCAATTCTATCATCCCTTAGAACAAAAGGTGTTTGTTTCAAGGCATGCTGTATTTCTAGAAAAAGAATTTCTTTTACAAGAAAACAGTGGGAGTAGCATTGAACTTGAAGAAGTTCAAGAAACTCCAATAGACATTACAGAGACACCTAGTCTAGACCCACAACCAATAACTCATAATGATGAGCTATCAGTTGAACCTAAAACAACACCACTTCTTCGTAGGTCTGATAGGACATTGATAACTGGATTTAGTCGCGTTACGGTTTCAATTAATTTTCTCGTTTCAAGCAATTATGTAGTAGTAGTTGAACCGAATCGTCTCTCAAGGACCCGATATGATGCACGCACTCTTTCGGTCTATGAAAAACAGTAAATTGCAGAAATATAAAAACTGGGTAAACAAAGCATGTTCTTTTGGGGTTGCAATTAACAAAACAAGTAAACTTAACTACAAACTTCTACCTAATAGTCTTCACTACTCAAATTTAAAAGATCAAGCTAACTAATTGATTTGAACAGCGAAAGAACACTTAAAACTAAGAAATTTCAGCAGGAGTTTATCTAGAGATCCTAACTCAACGGCAATCTATTCCATCATCAAGCATAGATTCGATTCAAACCATTCAACAAACACGTTGCTTGCAAATAGTGAAAGATTGAAAGCATGAACTAATTTCTATGAAAGATGAACTGTAGAAACAATGAACTAAGCTGGAAATTCAAAATTAAGCAGGAAACTACAATTCAAAGCTGGAAAATAGCATGAATTCGAAGACAAATAAAAGGGGAATGCAAATTCTTGTTCTACAGCAGAAAACACTAAGGAAAACTGAAAAGGAAGCAAGAAATTGGTGTTCGGTGGGAGAAACTCCGCTCCGACAAAGCCGATCGCTTCTCAGCTGGAGTAGAGGATGGAATGGACTGTGGAGTCGAAGTAGAAGGCTCGGCCAAGCTATCAATCCTCAGAGGAAGCCCTCAGAATCGCAGCTTCCTTCTCCATCGCCTCCTCCTTCCGTTCCTTGTGGATGAGATCCGCCCGCCTTGGTTTGGCTGCCCTAGCTTCCTTTTCTACCTCTCCATTCCACCCTTGATTTTCCTTGATGAGTGGCCGAGATTGCTTGCAAGATATCTCCATCAATTTCCATGCCAGATCTGAGTGGAGGGTTGTGATGTAACAGTTCTTCCGACCGCTCTGGACAGCTACAGATCGGACTGAGTGACCCCTGATTGGTCTGGACGCTCCATGATCTGTCTGGGGACTGATCAGGAACCTCCCTGATCGGTCTGGGGACCGATCAGGATGTGATCAGTAGCTAAAATTTTGAATTCTGCTGTGCCATCTGCTCCTGATCGGTCGCTGGACCGATCAGGCCTTCCCTGATCGGTCACTGGACCGATCAGGCTATCCCTGATTGGTCTGGTGACCAATCAGGCCTTCCCCTGATTGGTCTGGTGACTAATCAGGCCTCAACAGAATGACCGTCTTCGCCCCGGATGTGCCCCTTTTGATCCGATGATGCACAAACTGTCCAAAAATTCAATAGAATGAAATATGACTGTGAAAATGTAAGAAAATTAATTATCCAATGAAAATACATCCTATTAATAATTATGCATCATTTCATAAACAAATACACCCCAGAGCCCCAAATTTCCCCACTAATGGCACAAAATTTATCGATCAAATTGCTAATTATCACTCCCCCACACCTACTCTTTGCACGTCTCGAGCAAAAAGAGAAAACCAAGTTTATTGACTCAAGTAAGTTTACCTAGCATGGAGGAAATCACATAGTGGTAATTATTCAAGATCATCAAGTCTTTTGGAACCAAGTCCACATCAATTCCAATCTCACACTAGCCAATTGGTAGTGGTGAATTCATCCAAGTCAATAAATCAAGCATGAAACTCTCATAGGACTAGCCCTAACTCTCAAAACTCAATAAATAGTGGAGTTCCGCTCAAGAATCATCATGCCTCTTCACTATCATAAGCTTGCTCACCCCCTAATTTTCACCAAGAGAATGCAATTGACACATACAATAAGTAGAGCTTATTAACATAGGAGACAAAGTTGTAAGGAAAGTAAACAAGAAGAAAAACTATTCTACTAAGTGAAGAATTCAGTGGAGCAAAGCAAAAGGAGACATGAGTTGCTAGAACTTGATGAATTAGTGAGCTTGCATGTGAACTCATCTTATCACCCCATTAAAGCCAATGCCTCTGATTGGATTGAGTGTATCTGATCGGACTGATGAAATTGCTGAATGGTCTGTTTTGTGCCAATTTGTTGATCGGTCTCCAGACAGATCAAACCCCTCTCTGATCGGTCTGGAGACTGATCAGTGTCTGATCAGAATGGATTTGCAGAGTCTAAAACTGTCTTCTGCCTAATTTTTGCTTCTTCCAATTACTAACTCACTTTTAAATTCAATTGGCCACTTGTCCACCACTTCAACTCAGAAAACTAACCACTTCTAGCTCTTCCAAATGTTTCTTGCAGCTTTGAAGATTCTAAACATGTAGAGTTTTTGCAAGGTTTATGATTCAGAAATTTCATCAATTCTTCTCTTCCAATTCAGTTTTCCTTGCTATTTTCTCCTTCCCTCTTTTCACCACTGATGGATTGCTAGTAGTTAAGTCTTTGTCAACCACTTCAAGTGAAAGAATCAGTAGCTTAAGCCCTTTGTAACCCAAAAATACAGCATTTTCTTCTCAATTATAGCAGCCCCACAAGTGCTGAAAGATTTTTCCAGCAAGCTGTCCTCTCCCACTTTCTCAACTTTGAATGCCTCAATTTCCAATTTCTTCATCCATTACTAATTCAATAGCCTCAAGGAAGGTTGGGGCATTGATTTTCTAAAGGAAGGATGGCTAATTCTCTGATTTGGCACGGAATTGGCTCGGAATTTGCTTTCAACAGTTGTACTGTTCAGATTCAGGAGACTTGGACTTACATCAAGCTTCAACACTTTAGTTTCGCTCCAAGATTGACTCCAAGAACTTGAATTGCACTTATTCAATTTTTTTTTCTCTTTGTTTTTTTTCTTTTTTTCTTTTTTTTCTGCTTTGTTCTGTTTTTTTTTCTTCTGTTTTTTTTCTTTTTTTCGAATGTAAATAAAGACACTACATAGTTCTTGGAGACTACCTTGCATTTAGCTTTGAAGCCTTGAAATTCCTCCTTCTAGGTCCAAATCAAATCCAAGAGACTCTTGCGCATTCACATATCATGTAGAGTTGGAATTCAAACTTCACAACTCCATTCTTTGAGTTGTTCACTGCCTTCATGTCAACATTGAACTCATTTCATCCAAGGTTGATTCCTTTTCCCCCACACCTAAGATTTTGTCCATATCAAGCAACTAATTCATCAAGTCCTTAATCAACTTAAGAGGAAAAGAATAGAGCAAAAATAGCGAAAGAGGATGATTGTGCAAATGAAAAGAAGACTAACAAAGATCATGATGAATAGCTCTACCATTCCATGTATCATATGCCTCTATGATTCTAAAACGGAAATGAGCAAGTTCTAAAGTTCCAAGGCATGAATGTTCATCACACATAAAATTATCTATGGTAAGCAACAAGTGGTCCTCTCTAGGAATAATATCAATCATGCTCAATCCAATATTAGAATCTTCCACCAACCAATAACTATATGCAAGTTGAGAACTAACTAATGCATGATATCCATGACTCAATGATCTAAATAATTTTCTCACTTCATGATTCCTCCAATGCATAGGTAAAACTTAAGAGAAGTGCTACTTACAACTAACAAAGCAAATTGTAAGAAAATCAAAATGTATGTACAAAAAGGACAAAAACAAAGAACGGACTCCCCTCTAAGTCGGGTAGATCGCATGGTACAAGTCCATACTCTCCCTCGTTCCCTCCATTCCTTCGTGATAATGCTTCAATTGATTTCCATTCACCTTGAAGGTGGTGCCCGTCATATCCTGTATCTCAATAGCACCAAAGGGAAACACATTAGTAACAACAAAAGGACCCTCCCACCTAGACTTCAACTTACCTGGATGCCACTTTAGTCTAGATATGAACAAAAGCACCTTTTCTCCCACATGAAACTCTTTTCTCAAAATGTTCTTTTCATGGAAAGCCTTGGTCTTTTCTTTATAAATGCGTGAACTCTCGTAGGCTTCCAATCTTAGCTCCTCGAGCTCTTGTAGGTGCAGCTTCCTTTCTTACCCAGATTTTTCTAAGTCCATGTTGCAAGCTTTAACTGCCCAATATGCCTTGTGTTCCACCTCCACTGGTAAATGGCAAGCCTTACCAAAAATAATCCTGTAGGGAGACATCCCAATGGGTGTCTTGTAGGCAGTTCGGTAGGCCCATAAAGCTTCATCAAGTCTCTTGCTCCAGTCCTTCCGGTCTAGCCTTACAGTTTTCTCCAAGATAAGCTTAATCTCCCTGTTTGATATTTCAGCATGTCCATTTGTTTGAGGATGATACGGGGTGGACACTTTATGGATCACTCCATACTTGCTCAAAAGCGCTTTCATGTGCCTATTGCAAAAGTGAGACCCTTGATCACTGATGATCGCCCTGGGTACCCCAAACCTGCAAAATAGGTGAGTCCTGACAAAATCCACAACAACAGATGAATCGTTAGTTCTAGTGGGGATTGCCTCCACCCATTTAGACACATAATCCACAGCCAACAATATGTAAATAAATCCATATGAAACAGGAAAAGGACCCATGAAATCAATACCCCACACGTCAAAAATCTCGCAAAATATCATGGGTTGTTGAGGCATTTCATTCCTACGTCCTAAGTTCCCAACTCGCTGGCAGCGCTCACATGACTTATGGAAGTGGTAAGAATCTCTAAACAAGGTAGGCCAATACAACCCTGCATCCAAAACCTTCCTAGCAGTACGTTGAGGACCAAAATGACCCCCACATGCAAGTGTGTGACAAAATGAAAGTACTGACTGGAACTCACAATCAGGGATACATCTCCTAACTACCTGGTCGCTGCAAAATTTCCAAACGTAAGGGTCATCCCACACATAATACTTAGAATCACTCGCTAATTTATCACGTTGAGCTCTACAAAAATGTGTAGGGAAGATATGTGCAACCAAATAGTTGACAAGATCGGCATACCATGGCACATTACCTTGCAGCTGCAGAAGATGCTCATATGGGAATACATCTGAAATGGGTGTAGGATCTGTCGCCCCCTCAATCCTGCTCAGGTGGTCAGCTACTAGGTTCTCTTTACCGCTCCTATCGCGTATCTCCACGTCGAATTCTTGAAGCAGAAGCATCCATCGAATCAGTCTTGGTTTCGAATCCGGCTTCTTTAAGAGATACCTAATAGCTGCATGGTCAGAAAAAACAATCACATGTTAGCACAATAGATATGAACGAAACTTATCCAAAGCAAAAAACAATGGCTAAAAGCGCCTTCTCAGTTGTGGTATAATTGGCCTGAGCAGAATCCAGTGTCCGGGACACATAACAAATGACATGCGGTGCTCCATCCACCCTCTGGCCTAGCACTGCTCCCACGGTATGATCTGATGCATCACACATCAGCTCGAATGGTAAACTCCAGTCTGGGGGCCGAATGATAGGGGTCGATGTGAGAGCCGCCTTCAAATGATCAAAGGCGTCCTTACACTGCTGATCAAAATGAAACTCCACATCCTTCTGTAGCAAGGTCGAAAGAGGAAGGGCTATCCTGCTGAAATCTCTGATGAATTGCCTGTAGAAACCTGCGTGGCCAAGAAAAGAGCGAACGCCCCGCACGCATGCGGGATAAGGCAGAGATGTAATACAATCAATTTTTGCAGGATCTACTTCAATACCCTTCCGACAGACTATATGACCTAAAACTATGCCACGCTCAACCATGAAATGACATTTTTCATAATTAAGTATAAGGTCAGTCTCTATGCAACGATGCAAAACTCTAGATAAGCTATCCAAACATGCATCAAAAGAGGATCCATATACAGTAAATGTTGGATCGAGAAAACCGATAGAGGGGGGGGGGGGGTGAATATCGAAAAACTTTCGAATTTGAGTAAGAGTAGGTACGCAGCGGAAATTAAAAAACAAGACACAGAGACACAGTCGATTTACTTGGTTCGGAGCCTGTGTCGACTCCTACTCCAAGGCCCACGGTCGTTGACCGTTTACTTTGGGCAATTCTATATAGGCGCAAAAAGGTTTACAGAATTTAATTACAAATATAAGTGCAGTAATTAAAAGGAACACTCTTCTTTATCGACGTCCGGAGTAGATCAACTTTTTCGGAGCAGCGGGACGTCGTCGGCTCGAGTTGGAGAGTATCCGGAGCAAGGCACGAGCGTAGAAGAGCTTTGAGGTGTTGAGAGAGTTGTTGTTCGATGCTTGGGGTCGAGGGCCCTTTATATAGGGCCTGGGGGCGCCCGGGATGTCGGGGGAGCCCCCCACGTGATCTTCGATCCGCCAAAGTCTCGGTCGTGTCTGATCCTCTGGATCCACATTGACCGGGGCGCCCAGAGGACTCGGGGCGCCCGGATTGACCGGGTCAAGTTTTATCCGCTTGGCTTCGAGGGCTTTTGGTTCGATGCATGCGCATGAGGGCGCCCGGGACGCAGGGGGCGCCTGGGAGTAGTGGGGGCGCCGGGAGCTTGGGGGCGCCCCGCCCAGCAGCTGTTCGAACCCTCTTTGTTTTGATTTGTTTTGTATGAACCTTGGGGGTGCCCGGGACACTCCGGGCGCCCTACTCAGCCTTGCCTCTCTCCTTTGAGGCTTTCTGAGCTGCAGACACACGTTCCTTCGGTCCTGCATCCAGGGTTAGTCCAAAACACAATGCAACAATAAAATATTTATTTATACAGCCTTAGCTGTCTTGGTTCTGACTTTGGTCTCCTAAATAGAGCCCTAGGTCGAACCGACGCCTACTGTTCCCTCGACGGGGAACGCGTCCTTACCTACTCCTCTCGGGAGAAATTACCTGATGCCAACCGTTCCTCTGGTTGGACTTTTGCCTGACGGTCCTTTGTCAGGTCTTGGATGCCGAGCTGCCCTTCGCCCGGTGCCTAGCATTCAATCGCTAGGGCTTTAGTCCCAAGCTGTCCTTCGCCTAGCGCCTAGCAGTCCTTCGTTAGGGCTTGGATACTGGCAGTCCTTCGCCAGTTGCCTAGCAGTCCTTCACTAGGGCTTGGATACTGGCAGTCCTTCGCCAGTTGCCTAGCAGTCCTTCGCTAGGGCTTGGATACTGGCAGTCCTTCGCCAGGTGCCTAGCAGTCATTCGCTAGGACTTTATCTCTGCACACTTGAGTAGCATCGTTAGATCACAAATAAACTTAACTTTGAATCCTTTGCCAATATCAAAACCAGGTTCGATATGGTGCTTCCTGCACCAACAATCTCCCCCTTTTTGATTATGGCAACACAATTCAAAGTTAAGTAGAAAACTGTTAACAACATAATGTAAAAATGAAGTATAGCAATAAAAACTTTATAACATTTACTAACACAAGGTAAGATTTAAAAAAACCTCCTAAAACCCTGAGTACTTGTGTTATAAAATACTTAACTTTGACCTTTCCTCCCCCTTTGACATATATCAAAAATAAACATGGGTGAACAAGGTATCTAATAGGGAGGTTTGAGTTTTACCACAAATAAGTTTTTGACAAGGTGTTTCAACAAAAAGAGTAAAAGCAAGCCTAAATTTTGTGAAAAGCTTTAACAAAATTACTTAGGAAAAATTTTGAATCCAAATTTCCCAAAAAAAATTTCAACTTTGAGAATTGGGAAAATTTTATTTTAAAAGAATTTACACACCTAGAAGAATATACTTGGAAATACTTTGTAAAAACAACAAAATCTTTAAGATTTTTCTAGACAAGTTTTTCACTAAAAAAACTTTACTTAGGAACATTTTCCAATATTTAAAAGTTTTTGCTCAGACAAATTTTATTTACTAAGAAAAATTTTACTTAGGAAAAACATGTACTTAAAAAATTTAACACACTTGGAATTTTTCTTTTTGAGAAGGAGAAAAAAAAATTCCTTTCTCTATTTCTTGCTCTCCCTCTTGGCTATATATATATTAATAAAGAAATATATTTTAAAATAAGTTTTAAGAGAAAGTTTGTGTATCAGAGCCTATGAGTTTTAAAAAAAACTTAGTATAATTCTTGAAAGCATAGCAAAAAAGCTTAAATTCCACTTTTGAAATCGAAAAAAAATATTCGTACTTTGTAAACATTAGTACCTTGGAAAGTAATAGTACTTTTGAAAAATAGTAGTACTTTTGAAAGATGTTCTGCATATTTTGAAAAATATAAATACTTTTGAAAAATATTATGTATTTTTGAAAAATATAAGCACTTTTGAAAAATATTATGCATTTTTGAAAAATATAAGTGCTGTTGAAAAGTTTTAATATTATTTTCAAAAGTATTCTAAAGTCAAGCAAAATTTTGAAAATGATAGTATATATAAGCAAAAAGAATATAAGCAAAATTATAAGTACTTTTATTTTGAAAGAATATTTATTTATGTTTTCAACAGGATTTAAAAAGTGCAGTGCATGAAAACATATAATTTGAAAAATTATTTGCCAGTTTAATAATTCTTTTAATTTAATCTCCCCCTGAGCTTGACCCAGTCCTAGGAAGCTTGTTGACTACAAGCGATCTTCCTCTGAGTCATAAGGTTTGACTCAAATTATAAGAATTATCTAATAATTTAAACAAATAGTTAGAATTAATTTCTTTCGATTTAGACTCCCCCTAAATTTGACACTTCCTTGGAGTCCTTGTAGATCATAAAGTAGTGGACCTTCCTCTATGTCTTTAGGGTTTACCAAAATCAAAAGAATAACTTTTAAAGTATGATAATTTTTTAAGAAGATAATTTTTGAAAACACGACTTGAAATGATAGCACAGTTTTCGAAAATCATGATGATCATTATTTAAAGAGTAATATACAAGGTTTTTGAATCAAATTTTTGAAAACCTTATTTTGAGATGTTACTAAATTTTAGAGCATAAGGTTTTTGAAAAAATCTAATTTTTTTTGAAAAATATTAAAAGAAAACTCCCCTTGTATCCGACACAGTCTAACTTTTATCTAAATTCCTTAAGGGATTTCAGTGTTGACCAGGTTTGACTATGTTGACTAAGGTTGACTGTGTTGCCCAAGTTTTAACCAGTTGACTATGTTTGATTAACAACAAAAAAAACTTAGATTCTATTTAAAATGAGTCTATCATGAAATTCAATAATAAAGGGACGAAAAAGTAGGCACAGTAAACTGAATTAATTTGACAAATAGAGATAATTTTGAATAACTTTTGAAAGTATATTTTATTTGAAAAGGGTAGTGAGTTATGCATTTAGGTCCTAGATGTCTCACCCGGTTCTACATGATCAAGCATGTTAACCTTAAGGGTTTTTGTGAGACAGGTTTTAGTAGAAGATTTATTTTGAAAAGACCATAAATAATTTTAAAAAGTTAACTTAATTTTTTTTTAAACACAATTTAAATTTATTTTGAAAGGAGATATTTGAATCTAAATTTAACTGAAAATTTGTGTTAGATTCGAATTTAACAAAAAATAATTTGAATTTGAATTTCAAAAATTGGCTTCTAGGTCTTGGCGAGGCACTAGGCCTTCTTTGGCCGTAGCCTTATGGGATCATCCACCCTTTCCTTGACAAAGTCTTTTAATGAAATTTCATTTTCAAAATTATTCTTTGAAAAATTTCTAGTCTAACTAGTTTGGGTCTTGGATCGGTAGCTTCGGCTAGTTCCGCCAAATTGGCTTCCCTAACGTACTATCATCTCACCTCCACCCAATACTATGTTGTTCAATTTTCAATTAACTGATTTAGTCCCAATCCTAATTCTAAGCAAAAAAAATAAAACACATAATTAACACAAACAATTATCTAAGTTACATCATAATTGAAATAATACTCGGGTTTCTTAAAGTCAGCAAGGTTGGGAATTAAGTTTTCCAATATATTAGCCTTAAATAATTTATATGAATTAATTTTATTCTTTGAGGTAAATATTATATTTTTAAATATCGTAAATTTACCTTTTGATTCCCTGTTGGGAATCTCCCCCTTGATACTTACCGTTTTTCCTTTTTGTGTCTTTAGCATCTTGTAGTGATCACGAGCTGATTGGACCGGTTTAGTTTGATCTCCTTCTTTGTTGTCAAATTTTGAGTCTGAGTTGGACTCAGGTACTGGTTGAGGCCTCTTCTTTGGTGGTTCTCTTGGAGCCTTCCCTGCACTAGAAATTACACCTTCCTCGACCATTACAGTATCTGTTTTATTATTTAATTCTAATTTTGAAAATAATTTGAAATCAGTTACCGTCTCAGTTAATTCATAGTCCGATTCTGTTTTGATTTCAACTTTAGATTCGGCTTCAGACTCTGAATCAGCTGTCTGTGCTTGAGCTTCGAAGATCTCAACATCGGAGCTCTCTTCGTGTAGATTGATTAGCTTTTCCCACATCTCTTTGGCACAGTTGAAGGATCCGACCCACTTCAGTTCTTCTTTGGTCAGGCCGCATTGTAGGATTGCAGTCGCCCTTGCATCTATCTCGATCTTTCTCAGGGTTGGTTCGTCCAATTTTTCCCAAGTGATCGATGTTCCTTCTTCTGTGGGGAATGTAAACCCCGTTTGGATTATCAACCATAACTCCAAATTGGCCTTCAAATGGGATTCCATTAGACTTCTCCAGAAATTGAAGTTCTCGCCGGAGAATAGTGGTGGACGGGCACTGTTCCACTCTTGGTTGGCCATTTAAGGATTTCTGAAATTACAAAAATAGAAAGAAAATCTTGTCCCAAGACTTAGTCTTGGATTAGTAGTGCGGGAGGAAAAAATAACTCAAAATAAATGTTGCACGAATTTCGAGGCAGAATTATACTAAAATAATAAAAACAATTTATGACAAATTTTTAAAAATATTAATTTTGTCAATTTTGATTAATGATGAAAAATTAAAAATTTAATGTTAAAAAAAATTTGCTCGAATTAAAGTAGCACGAATTTTGAGGAAAAAATATTAAAATAATAATAATAACAAATTTTGTGACAAATTTTCAAAAATTGTTCGTTTTATCAATTTTGACTTATAGTGAAAAAATGAGAATTCAAAATTGAGTGGTGTTGCACCAACCTCAATCAACGAAAAAGAAAAAAAATTAAAATTATTTCGTAAAATCCGAAAATACTCTCAAATTGGTGGTTGCACCAAATTTGAGCTTCCCCGCTCTGATACCACTTGTTGGATCGAGAAAACCGATAGAGGGGGGGGGTGAATATCGGAAAACTTTCGGATTTGAGTAAGAGTAGGTACGCAGCGGAAATTAAAAAACAAGACACAGAGACACAGTCGATTTACTTGGTTCGGAGCCTGTGTCGACTCCTACTCCAAGGCCCACGGTTGTTGACCGTTTACTTTGGGCAATTCTATATAGGCGCAAAAAGGTTTACAGAATTTAATTACAAATATAAGTGCAGTAATTAAAAGGAATGCTCTTCTTTACCGACGTTCGGAGTAGATCAACTTTTTCGGAGCAACGGGACGTCGTCGGCTCGAGTTGGAGAGTATCCGGAGCAAGGCACGAGCGTAGAAGAGCTTTGAGGCGTTGAGAGAGTTATTGTTCAAAGCTTGGGGTCGAGGGCCCTTTATATAGGGCCTGGGGGCGCCCCCCACGTGGCCTTCGATCCGCCAAAGTCTCGGTCGCGTCTGATCCTCTGGATCCGCTTTGACCGGGGCGCCCGGAGGACTCGGGGCGCCCGGATTGACCGGGTCAAGTTTTATCCGCTTGGCTTCGAGGGCTTTTGGTTCGATGCATGGGCATGGGGGCGCCCGGGACGCAGGGGGCGCCCGGGAGCAGCGGGGGCGCCCGGGAGCACGGGGGTGCCCCGCCCAGCAGCTGTTCGAACCCTCTTTGTTTTGATTTGTTTTGTATGAACCTTGGGGGCGCCCGGGACACTACGGGCGCCCTACTCAGCCTTGCCTCTCTCCTTTGAGGCTTTCTGAGCTGCAGACACACGTTCCTTCGGTCCTGCATCCAGGGTTAGTCCAAAACACAATGCAACAATAAAATATTTATTTATACAGCCTTAGCTGTCTTGGTTCTGACTTTGGTCTCCTAAATGGAGCCCTAGGTCGAACCGACGCCTACTGTTCCCTCGACGGGGAACGCGTCCTCACCTACTCCTCTCGGGAGAAATTACCTGATGCCAACCGTTCCTCTGGTTGGACTTTTGCCTGACGGTCCTTTGTCAGGTCTTGGATGCCGAGCTGCCCTTCGCCCGGTGCCTAGCATTCAATCGCTAGGGCTTTAGTCCCAAGCTGTCCTTCGCCTAGCGCCTAGCAGTCCTTCGTTAGGGCTTGGATACTGGCAGTCCTTCGCCAGTTGCCTAGCAGTCCTTCACTAGGGCTTGGATACTGGCAGTCCTTCGCCAGTTGCCTAGCAGTCCTTCGCTAGGGCTTGGATACTGGCAGTCCTTCGCCAGTTGCCTAGCAGTCCTTCGCTAGGGCTTGGATACTGGAAGTCCTTCGCCAGGTGCCTAGCAGTCATTCGCTAGGACTTTATCTTTGCACACTTGAGTAGCATCGTTAGATCACAAATAAACTTAACTTTGAATCCTTTGCCAATATCAAAACCAGGTTCGATATGGTGCTTCCTGCACCAACAGTAAAGTCATCCATAAACACCTCCATGCAATGCTCTAAAAGATCTGAAAAAATGCTTACCATGCATCGCTGGAAGGTACCTGGGGCATTGCATAATCCGAATGGCATCCTCCTGTATGCAAAAGTCCCAAATGGGCAGGTGAAAGTCGTCTTATCTTGATCCTCTGGAGCAATATGAATCTGAAAGTATCCAGTAAAACCGTCCAAGAAGCAATAGTGTGATCTACCAGCAAGCCTCTCCAACATCTGGTCGATGAATGGTAAGGGGTAGTGATCCTTTCTCGTAGCTTGATTCAGCTTCCGGTAGTCTATGCATACTCTCCATGAGCTCTGGACTCTAGCAGGAATCAAAGCACTCTCCTAACCCTCCACCACTGTGATACCGGACTTCTTAGGGACTACCTACACTGGACTCACCCACGGACTGTCAGAGACTGGATATATAATGCCAGCCTGTAGTAGCTTGGTTACCTCCTTCTTGACCACATCTAGAATAAGTGAGTTGAGTCTGCGCTGTGGTTGTCTCACCGGCCTTGCACCCTCCTCTAGGAAAATCCGGTGCATGCAAATGGATCAGCTAATCCCTGGTATATCTGCAATGGTCCACCCAATAGCCCTCTGACACATCCGTAGAAGATCTAGTAGCCTTTTCTCTTGACCTGGTTCAAGATGCTGAGCAATGATGACTGGCAACTGCTCGTTCTCTCCTAGGTAGGCATACTTCAAGTGCTCAGGTAGGGGCTTCAAAGTAAGCTTTGGGGGTTTCAAGACTGATGGAAGCAATTTTTCAGGACCTGCCTCCAATGCAGACACCTCAGCGTCATCCACCTGGATAGTGTCACAGACTAAAGCTGATCCACCACTATCATCATCCTCCTCATCTGAATCCTCTGTGTCGGCTAGATCTGAATCCGTGCCATCTGACTCCTTAGAATCTAGTGTGTCCAACACATCAATGCCCAGCAGCGAATGATCCTCAGCGGGATATCTGATCTCATCAAAGATGGAGAACTGAACCACTGTGTCCCCAAACTCCATGGTGAGTGTCCCTGCATGAACATCGATCTTGGTTCTTGCCGTCTTTAGAAATGGGCGTCCCAAAATCAATGGAGCTGAGCTGGAGGTTAGGTCCTTCTCCATGTCTAGAATATAAAAATCAGCTGGGAATATCAAATCTTTGACTTTCACCAATACGTCCTCTATGACTCCAGCCGGATGAGCAAAACTGCGGTTGGCCAACTGAATGACCACCCTAGTAGGCTGTAATGGTCCAATGCCTAGAGAGATGAACACTGACTTGGGCATGACATTGATGGAGGCTCCTAAGTCTAGCATAGCATCCTCGAACATGCAGTCTCCAATCACGCACGGTACTGTGAAAACCCCTGGGTCTTTGCATTTCTGAGGCATTGGCTGGATCATAGCTGAAACATTCTTTCCCATACTGACCAACTCTGTCCCTTTTAGCTTCTTCTTGTGAGTGCACAGATCCTTCAGAAACTTCGCGTACTTGGGAATGTGTCTGATCACTCTATGTAATGGAATGTTCACCTCTACTTTGCTAAAAATATCAATCAGCTCCTGAAGTTCCTATGCCTTGTCTGAGTCCGCATTCTTCTTGGGACTAACTGTCCTCTGAGGGAAAGGTAACTGAATGGGTGACTCTGGTAGTGGAAATGACTCTGGCTCTACTCCCGTCTGAGACCTCGAAAGATCAACCTCTGGTACTGTAGGAATCTGTGGGGTAGGAGCCTCCTGTGTAATCCGCCCACTCCTGAGTGTGATAGCACTGACATTCCCCCTAGGGTTTGGAATAGACTGAGAAGGTAGCTGACTAGAACCCTGAGCTTGTAATTGACTGACTGCGGATGATATCTGTCCAATTTGTCGCTCCATGTTCTGAATGGAAGCATCAGTCCTACTCTGATATTGTCTATAGTCCCCCTGATGCTGCTAAAATTGAGTACTCAATTGAGTGCTCAACTGCTGAAAATTTCTCTCTTGTTGCTGAATCCGGGCATTAATCTGAGTGCTAAGCTGCTGGAATTGAGTGTTGAGTTGCTAGACGTTCCTCTCATTTTGTTGCTGAAAATGAGTGAAAAGTGGCTCCAAAGTGAGTGGAATTTTCGGCTTTTGTTGCTGGACCGGTGGAACTCTTGGCGGAGATGGACTACTATAAAATCCTGACGGTCTCGAGACTGCAAGTGGCATAACAGGAAGTGGTGGCTGATAAGGCTGCTGTTGATGTGATGTGTTCCCATACCTCAGATTATGATGATCTCTCCATCCTGGATTGTAAGTGTTGGACATGGGATCATAAGACTGCTTGTATCCATAAGACTGAGGTTGGAAAGACTGAGGCTTGGACTGAAATGCATTTGCTGCCGCCACTTGACTTGCAAGATAAGATCCATCATCAACCTGCACCTGGGGGCATAAATCTGTAGGATGAGAGGTGCTACTGCAAAGTCCACAAATCCTCATTGCTTAGGCTACTTGAGCTGAAGGCTGTTGAGCGGTCTGAAGTAGAGTCATCTGCCTAAGTATAGAAGTCAAATCCTGAAGATTAACCTTCACCTCTTGAGCTTCCATATTTTGTCCTGTGATCTCATGTACTCCTCTAGGCACCAACGGACGGCTCCCAAACTGTTGAGAATTTGCTGCCATAATAGAAATCAACTCTCTAGCTTCCTCAGGTGTCTTGTTCACTAAGGCCCCTCCGCTAGCAGCGTCCACCATACTTCTGTCCATGGGAAGAAGTCCCTCATAGAAGTATTGAATAAGTAACTGCTCACTGATCTGATGGTGGGGACAGCTAGAACAAAGATTCTTGAATCGCTCCCGATATTCATACAGTGTCTCTCCAGAAATTTGCTGGATCCCACAAATACTCTTCCTAATGGCAGTAGTCCTTGAAGCTGAAAAGAATTTCTCCAAGAAAACTTTCTTCATTTCGGCCCAAGAAATAACTAAAGCATGTGGCAAGGTGTACCACCAGTCTTTTGCTCCATCCACAAGTGAAAATGGGAAAGCTCTCAGGTTGATGTCTTCTTCAGTAACTCCATGTGGCTTCATAGTGGAGCATACAGTGTGAAACTCCTGGAGATGTCTAGTGGGGTCCTCGCCAGCTAAGCCATGAAACTTTGGGAGTAAATGAATGAGTCCGAAACGTAGCTCAAAATCAACCTCCAACTCAGGGTACTGAATGCACTGAAAGGCCAGCTCTGGTGCTGCAAGCTCCCTCATGGTTCTATTGTTCGCCATCTGGAATTCTGACAAAGGGTCGCTACTGGTAGACAGCCTAGAAATCTCTAACTGAGCTCTCCTCTGTGTGTGGAAGGTCCTTTCTATCTCAGGATCAAAATCAGCTAAACTGGAGTAGGAAGACCTGGTCATGCACTGCACATCAAATGGATAGAATTAGTGAGATGCACGAATTAACCAGAAAATTCAGAATTATTGCAAGACCTAAAAATAAACAAACATCATAAAAGGAGCCCCGGCAACGGCGCCAAAATTGATAACCGGATTTAGTCGCGTTACGGTTTCAATTAATTTTCTCGTTTCAAGCAATTATGTAGTAGTAGTTGAACCGAATCGTCTCTCAAGGACCCGATATGATGCACGCACTCTTTCGGTCTATGAAAAACAGTAAATTGCAGAAATATAAAAACTGGGTAAACAAAGCATGTTCTTTTGGGGTTGCAATTAACAAAACAAGTAAACTTAACTACAAACTTCTACCTAATAGTCTTCACTACTCAAATTTAAAAGATCAAGCTAACTAATTGATTTGAACAGCGAAAGAACACTTAAAACTAAGAAATTTCAGCAGGAGTTTATCTAGAGATCCTAACTCAACGACAATCTATTCCATCATCAAGCATAGATTCAATTCAAAACATTCAACAAATACGTTGCTTGCAAATAGTGAAAGATTGAAAGCATGGATTAATTTCTATGAAAGATGAACTGTAGAAACAATGAACTAAGCTGGAAATTCGAAATTAAGCAGGAAACTACAATTTAAAGATGGAAAATAGCAAGAATTCGAAGACAAATAAAAGGGGAATGCAAATTCTTGTTCTATAGCAGAAAACACTAAGGAAAACTGAAAAGGAAGCAGGAAATTGGTGTTCGGTGGGAGAAACTCCGCTCCGAAAAAGCCGATCGCTTCTCAGCCGGAGTAGAGGATGGAATGGACTGTGGAGTTGAAGTAGAAGGCTCGGCCAAGCTGTCAATCCTCAGAGGAACCCCTCAGAATCGCAGCTTCCTTCTCCATCGTCTCCTCCTTCCGTTCCTTATGGATGAGATCCGCCCGCCTTGGTTTGGCTGCCCTAGCTTCCTTTTCTACCTCTCCATTCCACCCTTGATTTTCTTTGATGAGTGGCCGAGATTGCTTGCAAGATATCTCCATCAATTTCCATGCCAGATCTGAGTGGAGGGTTGTGATGTAACAGTTCTTCCGACCGCTCTGGACAGCTACAGATCGGACTGAGTGACCCCTGATTGGTCTGGACGCTCCCTGATCGGTTTGGGGACCGATCAAGATGTGATCAATAGCTAAAATTTTGAATTCTGTTGTGCCATCTGGTCCTGATCGGTCGCTGGACCGATCAGGCCTTCCTTGATCGGTCACTGGACCGATCAGGCCTTCCCTGATTGGTCTGGTGACCAATCAGGCCTTCCCCTGATTGGTCTGCTGACCAATCAGGCCTCAACAGAATGACCATCTTCGCCCCGGATGTGCCCCTTTTAATCCGATGATGCACAAACTATCCAAAAATTTAATAGATTGAAATATGAGTGTGAAAATGCAAAAAAATTAATTAACCAATGAAAATACATCCTATTAAAAATTATGCATCATTTCATAAACAAATACACCCCAGAGCCCCAAATTTCCCCACTAATGGCACAAAATTTATCGATCTAATTGCTAATTATCAGACACGCAATATTCCAGAGAGATACGGATTTCTCATAAGTGAATCGAACGACGTGTTACTCATTAATGATGACGAACCTATCAGTTATAAAGATGTTCTGAAAAATTCAGAAAGGGATAAATGGCTTGAAGCCATGAAGTCGGAAATGAATTCCATGTACAAAAATCAAGTATGGGACTTGGTTAACCCACCTGAAGGGATTAAGTCCATAAGGTGCAAGTGGGTTTTCAAGAAGAAAACTGACATGGAAGGTAATGTTATTACCTTTAAGGCTAGATTAGTGGCAAAAGGATATCGTCAGAAACAAGGAATTGATTATGACGAAACCTATTCACCAGTAGCTATGCTTAAATCCATTCGGATGCTCCTGGCCATAGCAGCTCATTATGATTATGAGATATGGCAAATGGATGTGAAAATAGCTTTCCTTAATGGAAACCTACTTAAGGATGTATACATGATACAACCTGAAGGTTTCACATCGGTTAATAAAACCAAAGTATGCAAGCTTCGACGATCCATATATGGACTAAAGCAAGCATCCAGAAGCTGGAACATCCGTTTTGATGAGACAATCAAAGAGTTTGATTTCTCACAAAATCGTGACGAACCTTGTGTGTACAAGAAGGTTAGTGGGAGTGCAATCGTATTCCTAGTGTTATATGTCGATGACATATTACTTATAGGAAACGATATATTAGTCTTACAGTCAGTTAAAATTTGGTTGTCCAAAACTTTCTCCATGAAAGACCTGGGAGAAGCAACCTATATCCTTGGGATTAGAATTTATAGAGATAGATCAAAACGATTGCTTGCTCTTTCGCAGTCTACATATATAGACCAAGTACTAGAAAGGTTTAGCATGTCGGAATCCAAGAAAGGTTAACTTCCCATCAGGAATGGGATCAACCTTTCGAAGTCTATGTGTCCGCGCACAGAAAACGAGAGGATTTGCATGAATAAGATTCCTTATGCATCCGCGATAGGATCTATCATGTATGTTATGTTATGTACTAGGCCCGATGTATCGTATGCTTTGAGCGTCACAAGTAGATACCAGTCTGATCCAGGAATGGATCATTGGGCGGCTGTCAAGTCAATCCTCAAGTACTTAAGAAGCACTAAGGATGTGTTCCTAATATATGGAGAAGGTGATATGGTAATATGTGGGTATACAGATGCCAGTTTCTAGACAGATAAGGATGACTCCAAATCTCAGTCCGAATACGTATTTATTTTGAATGGAAACGCAATAAGTTGGAAGAGTTTCAAGCAAGACACCGTAGCGGATTCTACCACGGAAGCGGAATATATTGCAGCTTCGGAAGCAGCAAAGAAAGCAGTCTGGATCAAGAAGTTTGTCTCAGAACTTGGTGTGGTTCCAACCATTAATGAAGCAATACCGGTTTACTGCGATAACAATGGAGCTATTGCACAAGCGAAGGAACCAAGGTCTCATCAGCGATCCAAATATGTACTTCGCCGCTATCATCTGATCAGAGAGATTATAAGTAGGAATGATATACAAATTGAGAAAATTCCCACTGAAAGGAATTTAGCGGAACCTTTATCTAAGGCCTTGCCTCAAAGCAAGTTTGAGGGTCATGTTAGAGCCTGTGGTATTGGGTACCGTAGCGATTGACATTAGGCCAAGTGAGAGTTTGTTAGTGATATGAGAGAAGTGTCCTAAGGCAATCGCCTTATGATTATAATCATTTATTTTAATAAATGAATATTCACAATTTGAGTATACATGTTTGTGTATTTGATTGAGATCTTAAACTCATTTACTGAATGTCCACAATACAATTCATAGCTTGAGAGAATTTGTGATGAATTCACAACTAGTGATTATCTCTACATGTGCAATTGTGAAGTATTGAAATTGTCCCTAGTCGATGAATTGATAAATACGGACACTATCAATTCTGTTGAGACTAGCATGGGTTATTCTCTAATCAGCTGAGTCTCACTGACTGGTGACATTGAGATGTCCGGAGATAAACATGAATGCTAGTTAAGGGAACTAGTTCATTGGAGTGACTGGCTATAAAACTTCATATGGTAGTCTACATATAGATATGTCAGTATAGTTCTTACTGCAGCTTAAGGGCGATGTTCCTTTGACTTGCGGTGTTCAAGTCATCATGGTCATGGAGACTTATACTTTGACATCTTAAGCAAGCATCTCCAAGGAGGTGTGGACCCAGGATGATTGGGTATAAGCCGAAGTGCCCGAAGATGTTTGAACAGCCTACAAAGGATTCACCACTCCTTGCGAGGAGATGTATACCCGAGGCCTATCGTCGGATTGTTACTCGAAGCCTCTGGCTAGAGCATGACATGTTCAGAGTATGAATCTCTTAAATACATGAGAGTAATTAGAATCCGTAGTACGAGAAAACGTTACTTAGGCTAGGTGTGACGTAGTCAGCCTAGTGGGGACTGACACACATAGACCATGTCCTGAACCAAGTGGGTATAAGATGGTGAAGGGAATGGGGCACGATTCATTATAGCTGCTGAAGGGTTTCAGAATTGTTTTTGAGGTCAACCATTGATCTTTCGATTAATTGGGGATCATGATGTACAACTAGGTACCACTCATGATCGTTCTATAATTGATTAATTATAGACGGCCAATATAAATCGAAAGCCTATTTAGTCACACGCACTACGAGTAATCTGAGGGATTTAAAACGAGTTGAAAATTGGATTTTCCAATCAAGAGAGATTAGGTTTGGTTGAGCCAAACGATAAGTCGAATCTGAATTTTTCAGAGACGCATCAGATGCGTAAAATGGCTAAGTCTTTTGAAGACTTAATAGATGAATTAAATAAGTTTAATTCATTGGGGCGTGGTTTGGATGGGTAGACCAAAGAGGGCCTCCATGCTCTTTGCTTGGCCGACCACAACAAAGGGAGAGAACCAAGTTTTTGGATCAATTTATAAAATAAACCAAGTGTGGTTTGTTTTATAATAAACCAAGGTTTGGTTTATTTCTTCATGGAAATTAAAATGAACCATGGATTGGTTTATTTTATAAAATCAATCATGGATTGATTTACCATGATAAGGAAATTTATTCCATAGGAGAGAAGAGACTTGATTGATTTTTATCATGAATTAAAATATGATTTTAACCATGATATAAAATCAAACTTGGCATGATGGAATAAGTTATTCCATACTTGAGAGGCTTAATGGTTGAGAGGCTACTATATAATGGACCCAAGGCAAGGCTTGAAAAATAATCGAAGAGATGAAGGCATAGGCTCTCTCCCTCTCTTTCTCTCCTTCTCTTCTCCCCTTCTTGCCATGCGCCAACCAGCCCCAAGAAGGAGCACTAGCCGGCCGCCCCTGCCCTTACCCTGCCGATCACCACCTGCTGCCGGAGAAGGATGCTCTGGCCATCTCTTGGGCGGAAGAAGGTGCTGCCGGAATTAGAGTTTGCCGCAAGGATTTTTTTGCCGCAAGCCTCTTCTTTTGCTTCGCCAGAATTTCCGGCCATCCTTTTGTGGTTAGTCTTCCGACTTCTCTCTTGATTTTTCTCGTCAAAATTCTCAGAGAATCTAGTAGTTCTCGTGTAACGACCCACCTTCTGGTACTGATCTTTAAGGCGGATCGCTACTACTAACTGGCTGACTAACTAATTTATGATCATTGTTTTCTAGATGCAAAACCCAAGTGGGAGAATTTTAAAAATTCTTATTTCGCTATTTACTGAACTAACAATTCATAATCATGTGGAAAGTACTAACTATCCCAAAATAAAGCAAAACTTTTATTTTATTATCTTGACAGGATTTGATCCCCCAACCTCTACATTGCATGGCTAAAGCCCCAACCAGCTGCTCTATGTCACTTCTGTTTTACACAGTACCAGTCGACAGCTATATGCCAGTCGACTGGTCGGGCCACAGAATGTTTCTGTGCCCGATACCAGTCGACTGGTGTTTTCCCAGTTGACTGGTAGTTCTGAAAATCCAGCTTTCAGATTTTCAGAATTTATCAAACTTGAACTACAATGTACCAAAATCATATCTAACAAGCAGAATGACATAAATAAAGTTCCACAACTATTCTAGGGCATTTATTACAAGTTTTTGGAGGGTTTCTAGCATGTATAGCAACTTAGAAATCACAAAAACAACATGTAGAAGCATAACATGAATGTGCCAAGTTCGTATCAGCTTCTTATTGAAACTATTCAGTATTCCTATCTAAAGGCATCCTTAGCTACTACATGTCATTCCATATGGTGCATTAATCTTAGAACAAACATTTCTTAAGTATTTAGCATGTAGATCAAAAGTATCATGTTCTTACTCCTAAAGCATAAACATCGGTCTAAATTACCCTATCACAAGTAAATGACTCATGACATTCAAGCATTCACATAATATATTGCGGAATAACTAATGAAGCATAAAAAGGATTATTTCTATGCTTTGCAAGTTCCGAAGACTTTTATTCCAACTCCACCATCACTCACACTTTGCATCAAGCCCGCCGCCTCCGCTACTAGTGCTTTCCTTTACCTGTATCTGCAGTATAAGGAAATGCAAACTAATAAGCATAATGCTTAGTAAGTACCATCTAGCCTCACAAAACTATAAAATCTCGGATTATGCTTTTCGAAACATGCTATGCAAATACACGCTCAGGTTCATCAACAATCATGTTATGCTCATGCTAAAATACATATCATAGAATGTCATGGCATATAACTGAGACATGGCACATACTGAACTAAAATTGAAATGTAAGCTATAGCATGACATACATATCTGAACTGGAACTGAAACTAACTAACATAAAACTAATTATTAAATTCACCATATGCTAATATGAATTTCTGAAAACTAAATACATATAGTAGGTGAAAGTAATAATCAACTGCTGTGAGCCCGGCAATGTACCAACTGTGCGTGCATCCCTAATAATCCTGAGTTAGCAAATCCTGAATCCATTAGAGTTCTACTAGGTTATCTAAACCTAGGGGCAACTAGGAGCCCATCCCATACTAGGTTATCTAAACCTAGAGGCAACTTGGAGCCTATCCCTGGACCGGAGTCCGGTACAATGCCACTGAAAATAAAATAGTCCTTTATACTTTTCTTTCCTTTTCTGATTCTTGCTTTGACTAGGTTATCTAAACCTAGGGGCAACTAGGAGCCCATCTCGTTGGACCTTGGTCCCAATCATAAACTGGAGCAAGAATTTCTATTCTTTAATGCTTTCTATAGCATTAACTGAACTGGACATTTTAACAAACACCTAACATGCATGCTTGTTCATAATTTACGATTTCTAATCGTAGAACATACATATAAGGAGATAAACCATACAGAAAATCGACCGAAACTACTTATACTGCAGGTGAGGGGTACTTACATCCTGCGCTAGGTTTTCTTATGAATAAAAATCTGAAATTCCTGAGAGAACGTCGAACTACAATGTTCTTCTTGCTTCTTGGCGTTCTCCTCGCGTCTACGAGGGTCCCCGTAGAGAATAGGGCCTCTTGAGACCTTCCCTTGGCTTCTCCTTTGTCTTGGGTGGCAAGAGAAGAGGAGAAGAGGAAGAAAATCGTGAGAGGGGGAGAGGGAGTCGGCGGTGAGAAGATGTGAGGGAAAAGAATGAATATAAAAACCCTAAGTTTCCCTTTTATACTTATGGAAAAATTTAACTAACTTTACCTTATCCATATTTCCCTCTAGTTTATACCAATGAAAACAGATTAGCCCACTTGGTAAGTCTATTCTCTTCTTATATACAGGTCTTGGGTTCAAACCCAATTATAATATTTTTACTGCGCATTCTATTTTTATTCATTTCTGCCTTATTTGTCAATGGAAAATTCTATAAAAATATCCATAAATTCAGAATTAATTCTAGGATATTTCTAAAATTAGGTTTGGGAATTTTCGGGTGTTACAATCCCCCATACCTTATAAAAAGTTCATCCTCGAACTTAAAACAACTCTGGGTATTTCTGTCTCATGCTGTCCTCTGGTTCCCATGTTGCCTCTTCTACTCTGTGATTTTGCCATATGACTTTCACTAATGGTACCTCCTTGTTTCGCAATTTCTTAACTTTTCGGTCTATTATCTGAATAGGCCGACTATTATAACTGAGATCTTCGCGAACTTGTACCGTCTGTGGCTCTATCACCTGGGTGGCATCTGGGATATGCTTCTTCAGCATGGAAACATGAAATACATTGTGGATAGCTGACATCTCCTGAGGTAGCTCCAACTCATAAGCTACTTTGCCAACTCTTTTAGTGATGGGGTATGGTCCTACATATCTGGGACTTAGCTTGCCCTTCTTCCTAAAACGCATTACTCCCTTCATGGGAGCCACTCTGAGGAACACTGAATCCCCAACTTCAAACTCTAATGGTCTGCACCGTGTATCAGCATAGCTCTTCTGGCGGCTTTGAGTTGTTTCTATTCTCTGGCGGATCTGCTGTATGGCTACGGTGGTATCATCTATAAGATCTGTCTGTAGGCCTAACTCTTGCCTCTCACCACCCTCGTACCAGCAGATAGGAGATCTACACCTCCGCCCATATAAAGTCTCATAGGGTGCCATGCCGATAGTGGCCTGATAACTATTGTTGTAGGCGAATTCTACTAAGCACAGGTATCTGCACCAACTGCCCTTGAAATCTAGAGCACAAGCTCTGAGCATATCTTCTAGTACTTGATTAACTCTCTCTGTTTGACCATCTGTCTGAGGATGGAAAGCTGTGCTAAACTTCAATTTGGTGCCTAATGCTGTCTGTACGCACTCCCAGAAGTGTGAAGTGAATCTACTGTCCCTATCTGTGATGATAGTCCTAGGGACCCCATGTAGTCTGACGATCTCCTTGAGGTATAACTGAGCTAGCTGTTCCATGGAATAGGAGATCCTGATAGCTAGGAAGTGGGCAGACTTAGTCAATCTGTCTACTATTACCCAGATTGCATCATATCCATTCGTTGTTCTGGGTAGTCCCACTATAAAATCCATGGAAATATCTTTCCATTTCCATTCTGGAATCTGAATAGGCTGCAGAACTCCACCTGGTCTCTGATTTCCTGCCTTGACTCATTGGCATGTCAGACAGGTACTGACATATCTGGCGATGTCTCTCTTCATCCCAGGCCACCAAAAACGTCCCCTGAGGTCTTGGTACATTTTGGTGGAACCAGGATGCATTGCATAAGGAGATCTATGTGCGTCCTCTAGGATCTTCCTTCAGAGTTCTTCTTGGTTCGGAACACATAAGCGGTCACCGTAGTACAGTGTCTCATTATCTGATAGGCCAAATTCTCCATTTTCGGCTTCTGTTATCCCCTGCTTGATTTTCTGAAGGTCAGGATCTTGATCCTGTGTTGTCTGGATGTCTTCAATCAGGGTGCACACTAATGTCAAAGTGGAGAGCTGCCCAACTAAAATTTCCAGTCCGAACTCTGATAACTCTTTCCGAAGGGGCTGTGACATCGTGGACAAAGCTAGTAGGGTGGCACTAGATTTTCTGCTAAGTGCATCTGCCACCTTATTAGCTTTACCTGGATGGTAGAGGATGTCGATGTCATAATCCTTGACTAGCTCAAGCCACCTGCGTTGTCTCATGTTCAGATCCTTCTGAGTAAAGAAATACTTTAGACTCTGATGATCTGTGAAAATCCTACACTGAGCTCCGTATAAGTAATGCCTCCAAATCTTGAGAGCGAACACTACTGCAGCTAGCTCAAGGTCATGGGTAGGGTAATTCTTCTCATAATCCTTGAGTTGTCTAGAGGCATAGGCAATAACCTTGCCATTCTGCATCAGCACTGCTCCAAGTCCTAATTTAGACGCATCGCTATATATGTCAAAGTTGTCAGTGGTCTCTGGAAGAGTCAGGATGGGAGCACTAGTCAATCTTCTCTTTAATTCTATAAAACTGTTCTCGCAATCCTCTGTCCACTGAAACTTTCTGTTCTTTCTGGTAAGAGCTGTCAGTGGGGAGGCTATTCTGGAGAAATTCTCTACGAACTTCCTGTAGTAACCGGCTAGACCCAGAAAACTTCTGATCTCACTGGCATTCTTCGGTCTGATCCAGTTACTTACTGCTTCTATTTTGCTGGGGTCTACCATCACCCCTTCCTTGGAGATGATGTGACCTAGAAAAGACACCTGATCGAGCCAAAATTCACATTTTGAGAATTTTGCATACAGCTGGCTCCACTGAAGAATCTGCAATACTGTCGTGAGATGTTCAGCATGTTCCTCCTGAGTTCCTCAGTAGATAAGAATGTCATCAATGAAGATGATGACAAACTTATCTAAGTACTCCCTGAATACTCTGTTCATGAGGTCCATAAATGTCGCTGGAGCATTTGTGACCCCAAAAGGCATGACTACAAACTAGTAGTGCCCATATCTGGTTCTGAAAGCTGTCTTGGGAATATCACCCTCTCTGACTTTGACCTGGTGATAGCCGGATCTCAAATCTATCTTTGAGAAGACTGTGGATCCCTTTAGCTGATCAAACAAATCATCGATCCTGGGTAGAGGGTACCGGTTCTTGATGGTGACTTGATTCAAAGCTCGGTAATCTATACACAGGCACATGGACCCGTCTTTCTTCTTCACGAACAACACTGGAGCTCCCCATGGTGAATGACTAGGGTGGATGAAGCCCTTGTCGAGAAACTCCTGTAGTTGCTCCTGAAGTTCTTTCAATTCTGCTGGAGCCATATGGTATGGTGCTTTTGAGATCGGATTTGTACCCAGAACGAGTTCGATCTCAAATTCAATCTCTCTGTCTGGTGCTAGGCCTGGTAGCTCATCAGGGAAAACTGCTGGGTAGTCGCATACCACTCGGATCTCTTCTAGCTTTTGGTCCTTCTCTTGCGTGGTATTGACTACATGTGCTAGAAATCCAGTACATCCTGTATTCAACAATTTCTGTGCTGTCATGGCTGAAAGAAATTTCTTGGCCTTCTTCTTCGGTTCTCCGATGTATTCAAACCGCTCTCCTACCTCTGGTTGGAATACGACTTTCCTTTTTCGGCACTCTATGGAAGCACCGTATTTGCTCAGGAAGTCCATCCCAAAAATGACATCATAGTCGGACATATTCAGTATTACCAGATCACAGTAAAGCTCTCTGTCTGAAATGTTGACTGGTATGGCACGGAGCCAGAGCGTAGATGTCATGACGTCTCCGGAGGGCAGAGTAGTCAGGAACTGACCACTAAGTACATCAGGAGGTATTGCTAGTTTTTCGGCGAATGTCCTGGATACATATGAATGGGTTGCCCCAGTATCGAAAAGTACAGATGCATGCAGGTTTAAAATACTAATCTGACTTGTAACAACTGTAGAGGAAGTGGCTACATCCTCACTGGTCAGTGAGAAAACCCGTGCATTGGTAGTAGCTGGTGGAACTTCTAATCTGCCTTGACTGATCTGAGGACCCTCTAGTGCAGTCTGCATCAGGTGAAGCTGGGTCGGCTTACCTCCATACTGAATAGGCTGTGGGGGAGGTAAGTTGGCCTTGTTAGGGCATTGCTTGGCCATATGCCCTTCCTGACCATAGGTGTAGCACCCTCGTGTGCCCAGACGGCAGACTCCTGAGTGCTGTCTACCACACGTGGAATAGGTGGGATACTTGGTTTGCTTATTGGCTGGCTCCCCTTTCGGATTGTTCCACTGCTTTCTTTTGCCTTGACTCTTTCCTTTCCAGTTAGAGTTGGAGCCCTAGGTTTCTGAGTTCTTGTGCTACTGCCTTGGCCCTTATTCTCTGTCACGACTGTCTTCTGCTACCGCATGCTGTTCAGGTAATGCTCGGCGATCAGAGCACTGCTCACTAGTTCTTCTGAGGTTTGCGGCCTATGGATGCTACTGGCCACATTCAGTGCTATCTCTGGCCTTAGCATTTTGAGCATTAGCCTGACTCACTCTCGTTCGGTGCTGACTAATTCGGGACACAGACTCGCCAACCTGTTGAATCTCTTCACGGCTTCCTCTACTGATAGGTTGCCCTGCCGAAATTCTGTGAACTCGTCGTAGTGGCGGTTTGTGACCCGCATGTGGAAGAATTCTTCAAAGAACTCTTCTTCAAAGCTAGCCCAGGTCATCTGATTGACTGGGCGTTTTATCTTGATACGCTCCCACCACATACGTGCGTCTCCGGCTAGGCAGAAGGAGGCGCACTTCACTTTCTCATGCTCTGGCCAGTCTAGGAGCTCCATGGTACTCTCTAGGGTCTTGAACCAAGCTTGGGCATCCCATGGTTCACTGGTGCCTGAGAAGGTCTCTGGCTTGATCTTCTGCCACTGGATCAGATAAGCTTCCCTTTTTGCCCCTGTTGCTGGGGCTACTGGCATGTCTAGTGGGACCGGCGCCACAGGTGGAACCTCCGTCACTATCGGCGTCTCCACCTGGGGCTCTGGGGTAACAGTGGGAGTAGCCTGCTGATTAGCTGTTAGAGCAGCAATTACTTGCTGCTGTTCTGTTACTTGTCTCTGTAGTTGTGCTACTACCTCTGTCAGGTCCGCTGGAGGCACTGAGTGGTCTGCCTCTTGCTGAGGTTCAGTAACTGGTGCTCTCCTAGCTGAGCGTCCTCTTGCAATTATCTAAAATAGAAGAGGGTCCTACAGTTCATATTTTAATTCTAAAAGCATGCTATCAGATATAACTGAGGTATTAAACATGCTTCCGTTAAATGCGAACAAGAACTGACTAGAAAATAAATATCATGAATAACATGTAAATACTATAATTCTGAAAGCAAGAAAATATAGTAATGTGAGAGATACACTTACTTAGAAGCTGCAGGTCTGATGCTGATGTGTGTGAGGAGGAAAGATGGAACTTGCTCTGATACCACTCTGTAACGACCCGCCTTCTGGTACTGAGCTTTAAGGCGGATCGCTACTACTAACTGGCTGACTAACTGATTTATGATCATTATTTTCTAGATGCTAAACCCATGTGGGAGAATTTTAAAAATTCTTATTTCGCTATTTACTAAACTAACAATTCATAAACATGTTGAAAGTACTAACTAGCCTAAAATAAAGCAAAACTTTTATTTTATTATCTTAGCAGGATTCGATCCCCCAACCTCTGCATTGCATGACTAAAGCACTAACCAGCTGCTCTATATCACTTCTATTTTACACAGTACCAGTCGACTGCTATATGCCAGTCGACTGGTCGGGCCACAGAATGTTTCTGTGCCCGATACCAGTCGACTGGTGTTTTCCCAGTTGACTGGTAGTTCTGAAAATCCAGCTTTCAGATTTTCAGAATTTATCAAACTTGAACTACAATGTACCAAAATCATATCTAACAAGCAGAATGACATAAATAAAGTTCCACAAATATTCTAGGGCATTTATTACATGTTTTTGGAGGGTTTCTAGCATGTATAGCAACTTAGAAATCACAAAAACAACATGTAGAAACATAACATGAATGTGCCAAGTTCGTATCAGCTTCTTATTGAAACTATTCAGTATTCCTATCTAAAGGCATCCTTAGCTTCTAAATGTCATTCCATATGGTGCATTAATCTTAGAACAAGCATATCTTAAGTATTTAGCATGTAGATCAAAAGTATCAAGTTCTTACTCCTAAAGTGTAAACATGGGTCTAAATTACCCTATCACAAGTAAATGACTCATGACATTCAAGCATTCACATAATATATTGCGGAATAACTAAAGAAGCATAAAAAGGATTATTTCTATGCTTTGCAAGTTCTGAAGACTTTTATTCCAGCTCCACCATCACACACACTTTGCATTAAGCCCGCCGCCTCCGCTACTAGTGCTTTCCTTTACCTTTATCTGCAGTATAAGGAAATGCAAACTAATAAGCATAAAGCTTAGTAAGTACCATCTAGCCTCACAAAACTATAAAATCTCGGATTATGCTTTTCGAAACATGCTATGCAAATACACGCTCATGTTCATCAATAATCATGTTATGCTCATGCTAAAATACATATCATAGAATGTCATGGCATATAACCGAGACATGACACATACTGAACTAAAACTGAAAAGTAAGCTATAGCATGACATACATATCTGAACTGGAACTGAAACTAACTAACATAAAACTAATTATTAAATTCACCACATGCTAATATGGATTTCTGAAAACTAAATACATATAGTAGGTGAAAGTAATAATCAACTGCTGTGGGCCCGGTAATGTACCAACTGTGCACGCATCCCTAATAAACCTGAGTTAGTAAATCCCGAATCCATTAGGGTTCTACTAGGTTATCTAAACCTAGGGGCAACTAGGAGCCCATCCCATACTAGGTTATCTAAACCTAGAGGCAACTTGGAGCCTATCCCTGGACCGGAGTCCGGTACAATGCCACTGAAAAAAAAATAGTCCTTTATACTTTTCTTTCCTTTTCTGATTCTTGCTTTTACTAGGTTATCTAAACCTAGGGGCAACTAGGAGCCCATCCCGTTGGACCTTGGTCCCAATCATAAACTGGAGGAAGAATTTCTATTCTTTAATGCTTTCTATAGCATTAACTGAACTGGACATTTTAACAAACACCTAACGTGCATGCTTATTCATAATTTATGATTTCTAATCGTAGAACATACATATAAGGAGATAAAGCATACGGAAAATCGACTGAAACTACTTATACTGCAGGTGAGGGGTACTTACATCCTGCGCTAGGTTTTCTTACGAATAAAAATATGAAATTCCTGAGAGAACGTCGAACTACAACGTTCTTCTTGCTTCTTGGCGTTCTCCTCGCGTCTACGAGGGTCCCCGTAGAGAATAGGGCCTCTTGAGACCTTCCCTTGGCTTCCCCTTTGTCTTGGGCGGAAAGAGAAGAGGAGAAGAGGAAGAAAATCGCGAGAGGGAGAGAGGGAGTCGGCGGTGAGAAGATGTGAGGGAAAAGAATGAATATAAAAACCCTAAGTTTCCCTTTTATACTTATGGAAAAATTTAACTAACTTTACCTTATCCATATTTCCCTCTAATCTATAAATATAAAAACTGGTTAGCCCACTTGGTAAGTCTATTCTCTTCTCATGTACAGGTCTTGCGTTCAAGCCCCATTATAATATTTTTACTGCGCATTCTATTTTTATTCATTTCTGCCTTATTTGTCTATGGAAAAATTCTATAAAAATATCCATAAATTCAGAATTAATTCTAGGATATTTCTAAAACTGGGAGAATTTTAAAAATTCTTATTTCGCTATTTACTGAACTAACAATTCATAATCATTTGGAAAGTACTAACTAGCCAAAAATAAAGCAAAACTTTTATTTTATTATCTTGACAGGATTTGATCCCCCAACCTCTACATTGCATGGCTAAAGCCCCAACCAGCTGCTCTATATCACTTTTGTTTTACACAGTACTAGTCGACTGCTATATGCCAGTCGACTGGTCGGGCCACAGAATGTTTCTGTGCACGATACCAGTCGACTGGTGTTTTCCCAGATGACTGGTAGTTCTGAAAATCCAGCTTTCAGATTTTCAGAATTTATCAAACTTGAACTACAATGTACCAAAATCATATCTAACAAGCAGAATGACATAAATAAAGTTCCACAACTATTCTAGGGTATTTATTACATGTTTTTGGAGGGTTTTTAGCATGTATAGCAACTTAGAAATCACAAAAACAACATGTAGAAGCATAACATGAATATGCCAAGTTCGTATCAGCTTCTCATTGAAACTATTCAGTATTCCTATCTAAAGGCATCCTTAGCTACTACATGTCATTCCATATGGTGCATTAATCTTAGAACAAGCATATCTTAAGTATTTAGCATGTAGATCAAATGTATCAAGTTCTTACTCCAAAAGCGTAAACATGGGTCTAAATTACCCTATCACAAGTAAATGACTCATGACATTCAAGCATTCACATAATATATTGCGGAATAACTAAAGAAGCATAAAAAGGATTATTTCTATGCATTGCAAGTTCCGAAGACTTTTATTCCAACTCTACCATCACACACACTTTGCATCAAGCCCGCCGCCTCCGCTACTAGTGCTTTCCTTTACCTGTATCTGCCGTATAAGGAAATGCAAACTAATAAGCATAAAGCTTAGTAAGTACCATCTAGCCTCACAAAACTATAAAATCTCGGATTATGCTTTTCGAAACATGCTATGCAAATACACGCTCATGTTCATCATCAATGATGTTATGCTCATGCTAAAATACATATCATAGAATGTCATAGCATATAACTGAGACATGGCACATACTGAACTAAAACTGAAAAGTAAGCTATAGCATGACATACATATCTGAACTGGAACTGAAACTAACTAACATAAAACTAATTATTAAATTTACCACATGCTAATATGAATTTCTGAAAACTAAATACATATAGTAGGTGAAAGTAATAATCAACTGCTTTGGGCCCGGCAATGTACCAACTGTGCGCGCATCCCTAATAAACCCGAGGTAGCAAATCCCGAATCCATTAGGGTTCTACTAGGTTATCTAAACCTAGGGCCAACTAGAAGCCCATCCCATACTAGGTTATCTAAACCTAGAGGCAACTTGGAGCCTATCCCTGGACCGGAGTCCGGTACAATGCCACTGAAAATAAAATAGTCCTTTATACTTTTCTTTCCTTTTCTGATTCTTGCTTTTACTAGGTTATCTAAACCTAGGGGCAACTAGGAGCCCATCCCGTTGGACATTGGTCCCAATCATAAACTGGAGCAAGAATTTCTATTCTTTAATGCTTTCTATAGCATTACCTGAACTGGACATTTTAACAAACACCTAATGTGCATGCTTGTTCATAATTTACGATTTCTAATCGTAGAACATACATATAAGGAGATAAAGTATACGGAAAATCGACCGAAACTACTTGTACTGCAGGTGAAGGGTACTTACATCCTGCGCTAGGTTTTCTTATGAATAAAAATTTGAAATTCCTGAGAGAACGTCGAACTACAACGTTCTTCTTGCTTCTTGGTGTTCTCCTCGCGTCTACGAGGGTCCCCGTAGAGAATAGGGCCTCTTGAGACCTTCCCTTGGCTTCCCCTTTGTCTTGGGCGGCAAGAGAAGAGGAGAAGAGGAAGAAAATCGCGAGAGGGAGAGAGGGAGTCGGCGGTGAGAAGATGTGAGGGAAAAGAATGAATATAAAAACCCTAAGTTTCCCTTTTATACTTATGGAAAAATTTAACTAACTTTACCTTATCCATATTTCCCTCTAGTCTATACCAATGAAAAAAGATTAGCCCACTTGGTAAGTCTATTCTCTTCTCATGTACAGGTCTTGGGTTCATACCTCATTATAATATTTTTACTGCGCATTCTATTTTTATTCATTTCTGCCTTATTTGTCCATGGAAAAATTCTATAAAAATATCCATAAATTCAGAATTAATTCTAGGATATTTCTAAAATTAGGGTTGGGAAGTTTCGGGCGTTACATCTCGAGAACACGAAATTCGTGGCTTTGTGAAGTCATCCCGAAGATACTCGGCATGGACGCGAATAGAGGCGGAGCTTCCAAGGGACGCTTACGGTTGGATCTCGTCCCTTCCTTCGAGTTACGCGAGGTAATACGTAAATTAGTTTACGTTTCTACAAAATTTTAAATATATGATCATGTCTACACAAGATAAAATTGCATGCTTAGATGTATGGTTAAATAATTTAAGAAATTATTAATGCTAAACCTTCCGCTGCACGTAATTAATTTTTAAAATTACGAATCCGCATCCATGTCAACATGCACCTGGTTCCAACATGCAGGTCTTGCAGGATACACATGGATTTAGCTGGATAGCTTCGGGTACGGTGAAGGGTGGCATGGAGGCAAGCCGTGGGCTTGTGTGCACCCGAGGGATCATGGATAGCAGGGACGATGAGCCGAGTGATACGTACTTCGAGGCGTATGTGAAGGATGACATGGAGGCAAGCTAGAGGCATGTGTGCACCTCTGAGGGATGAGGGCCGAAGGCGATGAGGGCGTGAAAGCAACAGATCGAGGCTGCTGGTGAAGAGTCAGCTAAGTCGTGAGGGTACGAGTGCTGAGTGAAATGTACTCGGGAAATCCTAGGGTTCGAGTGCTGAGAGAAGTGTGGTCGGGAAGGGAATCATTAGGTGTGGTGTCTAGGCAGTCGACTGGTGATTTGGCAGTCGACTAGTAAACCCCACAGAAAAATCAGTCGACTGTTGTGGGGGCATGTAGCGACCCGACTTCTCTCTACCTTAGACGGACCGTTACTTTATCTACTTCTTGACTCTAATGCACGACTAAGAATGCGGAACTTCTTTTTTTTTTCTTTTAAATTCATCTAGGGATGATATTCTAACTTTAATGGTCATGCATGATACAATGGCACACTTCTTCTCATCTATAGAGCTTCTCTGCAATGGTACCAGTCGACTGCTACCTAACCGTCGACTGGTGTCGGCCACAGAAAGTTTCTGGGCGTGGCACCAGTCGACTGGCCTCTTGGCAGTCGACTGATGCATCGAACAGAAGCTACTGTTCGATAGGGCAGTCGACTGATACTGAACCAGTCGACTGGCAAGCCTGAAAGTCTGAATTTTCAGATTCGAAACCTTGATCTAAAAGTCCACCAAACTTATAGTTTCAAGCCTTACAAAGACACAACACCATTTCTATACTCTATACTAGTTTCCTAAACATTTTAGCCAATCAAAACAACTTTATAAACTCGAAATTAGAACCTTTGCGGAAGAAATTAAGTTATGAAAATCTATATGAACTTTAAACTAGAGTTTTGTACCAAACTTAACTCCTATGCATTCATAATACCAAAATACATGTTCTACACCTTACTAGAGCATTTTGGAATGTAATGCAACTTTTCTAGGCATATTTCTAGCAATAAAAACTTGATTCAAAGGGAACTCACAATATCTTGGCACATGCATCAAATAGCTCCATCAAGTATCAATACTCAAAACTACTCACACTTATACTCATCCAATGCAATCATAAGGATATGTATGCTAAATAAAATGACATGGAATCTTTACTCATGGTTTTAGGATATGCAAAATATCTAAAACGCAAATACTTGGATAAATGCCATATGATCTAACTTAAACTAAGACTTTATAATAAATGCACTTTAAGTCCTTCATTCATCTTGTCTCAAGGATCTCTCCAAGGTCAGCCACCACACACACGTCGCTCAGCACCGCCTCGTCGCCTTCCTTCAGAATTGCTTGTCTTTACCTTTACTTACAGTAAGAGGAAATGCATCTATAAGCATAAAGCTTAGTAAGTACTATCTAGCTCACAAAATCTCAAAATATGCAAACATGCTTTTCTAACAATGAAAAATCTCATGGAATACTTTTATTCTTAAAAGAAACACTAAAACATGTATAACTCATAAACATGCATACTCAAGCATTAACAAGTCTTAACTTACTTTTCCTTGGCTTAACTTGAATCTTTAGTAATTCTTGAACTTTAAATTTTTCTTTAACTTTTTGAAAACTTTCTTAAACTTTAGAAAATTTTGCTAAAGCATATACTTGAAAATAATAATCACTTGGATCCACTTAAGACGTAAGTACCATCTTATGTGCGTTCCCTAAAAGGTTGGGGTAGCGAGCCACTAATCCTAATAGAGCAGACCTTGGTCTACCAGGGCCAAGACCTTGGAATTGGACACCTGGATTTCTTTAACGATGCCCTTGGACGCCGGGTACTGGCCTTAGAAAATAAAATAACTTTTCTTTCTTTTCTTTCTTATCTTTAAATGCCTTGGCATTTTAACGAGCACCTTGTGTGCCCAAATCCCTAAGTCTTGACTTTTGGGGATTTCTTAAGGCCTTGGCCTTTTCTTTTCTTATCTTTATCTTCTCTTTTCTTTTCTCATAGCTTTTCTTAGACCCTAACTTCATATAGGGTACTTAATCAACTTATACAAGCATGAATTAAACTAGAAATACATGCAAGATCATAAACTAAAACAAAATTTGCATTTTCAACTTTCTAACGGAAAAAGGTTGCGGAAAACCGCCTCTTACTGTAGGTGAGCAGTACTTACATTGGTTTCCTTGAACTTACAACCAAAATTGACGTCTAGGGCTCGAGAGAAGCTTGAAATCTCTACGAACCGTCCGCGCCTACGTGTTCTTCTCGTCGAGACGGACGAAACGCTCCGTCTCCTTGGTTCCCTCTTGGCCGGCGCCCCCTTGGAAGAGGAGAGGAAGTCTCGGCTTGGTGTTGGCGTGCGCACAAGAGAGGGGAAGAGGATTCCCGTGCGTGTGTCGCGCGGCTAGGGTGAGGAAGAGAGAAAACCAAAAATCCAATTTCCTCTCTTAACTTATCTATTTATACTATCTTTATGAAAAAGCATAACTACTCTATAAATATATTTCTCTCCATCTTCTGTTGTGCTTGATACCCTAGCCCAGCCGGTCACGCGTGCGCTTGCTCCTCCGGTGGTCGCGGGTTCGAACCCCCTGCTGCCCTTTAACGTTTTTTCTTTTTTAAAAATACTAAACGGACTCGGAAAATTTCATAAAAATATTCTAAAAATTCCTAAAAATATCTAGAATATTTCTAAACCATTTTTAAATAGTTCTAAGGACTTTAAGAACTAAAAATGGGAATTTTGGGGCGTTACAGGGCAGTCGACTGGTATGGCTGGAATTTGAACGCTGGGCTTGCAACGATCAAATTTGAGTTGGGGCAGTCGACTGCCCTTAGAGAAGTTGACTGGTGGTGGTCAAAATAGATGTAAGCTCTATTTAAAAGGGTTTCATTTTGGCTGAGACTCTTGACAAATTTGGCATTGGTTAAAGGCCAAATAGTAGCCTAAGAGCTCAGAGGTGTGTTCAAGGTTGTGGTGAAGTTTCTCCACCCACAAGGAGCTACACGAGCTAGCCGGAGGGCATCCGGGGAGTGATCCACCGAAGGATCGAGCGATCGTCCACCTTACGGACAACCGTATAATAGGAGCATCATCTCCGAACCACGTAAAGGTTGGTGTTCGCGTTTGTTTTTGGTTTGCTCATTTGTTTCCACTTGCGCTCACTAACATCGTAGGAAGAACAAACCGAAAAAAGCTATTCACCCCCCTCTAGCTTGACGATCACAACCTAACAGTTACCTTTTGCGAACCGGCTACTCCGGTTGGACGTTTGCTCAGCCTCCAAGACTGCCGGATCTCGAGACGTTCGTTCCTCGACCCACCTCTACTTCTGTCCGCAACTCTCGCTCAGCTAAGTCTTCTGCCCAATCTTTCGGATCAGGACTTCGTTGCCCAGTACATGACCAGGAATTCTTTCCCAACCCTTGTCCAGGTCTTCTTGTCCAGTCCTCGACTAGGACTTCTTGCTTAACCTTGCAGCTCAAGACTTCGTGGCTAGGTGCACTAGGACTTTCCTACACACTTGGTAAATCCATTAGACAACAACACATACTTAACTATAAACCCTTTGCCATTATCAAAATCAGGTTCGATTTAGTGCTTCCGGCACCAACAAGCACCTCCATTCATCCAAATCAATCGAACATTGGGAAATCTCATCTAGTTTGAGGCGCTTCTAAGTGTTCGAAGTGTCTTGAGTTGTCACGTCTGTAATGACCCAGAAAATTCTCTTAATATTTTCTTTAAAATATTAAGCAGGTCTAGATAATTTTTTGAAGGATCTAGAAGTATTAGTACGAACCTTGGCCTAGAAATCAAGGTTCTCTTATTTAAATTGAGAAACTAAAATACTAAGGGGCCTTATAGGGGTTTCCTAGTATCATTTTTTATTGGTGGTTTTAGGAAAAATTTAATATAAAAATAGAGGGGTTGTAATGAAAAATATTAAAATAATTATGGGGGAATTTTTAAGGAATTTTCAAAAATGATAGGAAATAAACTAAAAAATAAAATAGAAAATTAGTGCATGCACCAAGGATTGAACCTTGGCCCTCTTGTATAACCAAGCATGCACTAACCAATTCACCTAGCAAGGGAGTGCTATGAGGGAATGAAGTGAATATTAGTGAAGGTGTAGGAAATGAAGAGTCACCAAGGGAAGAGACACCATGCCTCTTCACTCACCCCTTTTCAAAATGGTATAAATAGGAAGGAAGTTACAACTTCCCTCCTCTTCTTCATTTTCTTCTTCCTCCTTGCTTGGCCGAAAATTGAAGGTTCCCTCCCCCTTGAGAAAAGTTCCACCAAGGACCCCATCTTGAAGATCTAAAGCCCCTACAAGGATACAAGGACTAAGGGAAGTTTAGAGACAAGAAGGTTCTCTTGTTATCTTCTATTCGAAGTTTGTAAGCGAGATCAAGGAAGGTAAAACCTTCTCACCTGTGGTATGATTGTTCTTGATGTTGAATAAGATAAGTTTCGTTGGCATGATATGTTGGGAAAATCCATGATTAGGGCTTATGGAACTTTCGGCCAAGGCATGGGTTTAGGCCTAGGGATGATGTAAATTCCTTTTTGTGCTTTTAAATGTTTCAAGATAAGATGTAAGACATAGATTGAGATTTAGGGAAATTTTTGAGGCCCTAAAACCCATCTAGGGTTTCGGCCACACCAAGTGTAGGGCTAAGGATTTATTTTAATCCCTCAAGTGGGCTTAGTGTGTCTTACTATGATGTAGTATGGAAGAAAATAGTGACTTACATGAATTTTCTAAGGGTTTGATACCCTTATATGTTTCGGCCACATCAAGGTCAAGAGGCTAGGGGAAACTCCAACCTTTCCAAGCATGATTAATATGATTCTTATGATACCTTATGGGTAAGAATGGTGTTAAATGAACTCTTCCATGGGCTTGTTACCCTCCTAGGGTTTTCGGCCACCTCTTGTTTTAGGTCTAAGACTTGGAGTTAAGTCCAATCAAGGATTCAAATAATTTTTCTATGGCATGATATGTAGATAAGAGATGTAATTATGATCTAGACAAATTTTCCATGGACCCATGGTCCTTGAGACTTTCGGCCAAGACCCAACCCTAGGGTTTGGGTTGGGTTAAGATCTCCAAAAATGCATATTTATAAGTTCCCATGATGCTAGTACATGGTTAAGCATGATGTAAGGGCTTCCATATGACTAAAACCTTAGTTTATGTGTTATGTGATATGACTTGTATGGTTGATTTTAGGTTATGTTTTAATCATGAATATTTAGATTATATACCATGAATACATGAAATTTATGTAGGAGTATATTATGATAAATAGAATAATGCATGTATGTTGATAAATGCTTATAATGAAGTTATGACTCATGAAAGTATATTCATGTTTTGTGATGAATGCTATGAATCCTAGTAATATGTGTTAGGTTTATATGTAGCTTACCATTCATGCCTTATGATGGATACTAGGATCATGTATATAAGATAAAATGTGTCTTGTATGAGATGTATGTTCATTTTGTAACATGATCTTGCAAGCTTTACGAACTCAGATAAGATTATGACTAGAAACATGATTATGTATGTATGTTCTATGTATGAACAAAGAATGATAAGCATGAATAAAGATGATGGTTATACCTTAATTATGAGTATGAATGATAAGTATGAATGATGAAGGTATAACGATGATATGAAATAAGTATGTATGATAAGTACGAATGACAAGTATGAATGATGAAGCATGCATGTTTATTTTCATGCATAAGGCTTATACCGGACCGAAGTAAGGGTCCAAGGGTGGGTACCTTAAGCATGCCCCGGTTTTGGACTACCGACTATGCTATCCACGGTTTTGGCACTACCGAAGCTGTGCAACAGGGATGGGCACCTTAAGAACGCCCCGGTTCTAGGACTACCGACTATGCTGTCCTTACCCTAGTAGGTCGAGGCTAGCTACCTCGTATTTACTTAGGGATGCGCGCTAAGAAGTATGTCTGTGGTACAAGCCGGGGACCCCAATGATGTTATGTTAAGCATTGAAAAGTATAATTTCAAAACTAAGCATCCTTATGTAGTAAATGCATTAGACTCATTCATACATCTATGTTATGCATCGCGCCAAGGTAAGTATATTTTATGCTTGTGTTTATGCTCATAATTTATGTCATGTATAAGTATGCATTATGTTTATGTATGCTAAGAATCATGTCATGTATAAGTAATGCATTATGTTCATGTAGGCTAAGAATCATGTCATGTATAAGTAATGCATTATGGTTAAGTATGCTAAGAATTATGCCATATATAAGTATGTTTTATGTTCATGTAGGTATGCTTTATGTCATATATACGTCGCTTGATATATTAAGTCATGTTCATGTATGTTCATTTATGCCATGTATGACTATGCTTATGTTTATGCTCGAAGTTATGTTATGTCAGATGTTTGATATATTTATGTTGAAGTAACGAATGGTTTTAGTGAGTAGGAAAGGGTTTTACTAAGCCTATGTGCTTATAGTTTTATTTCCCTCGTACCGCAGATCAACCAAGAAGCTATTAAGGGAAGCCGCAGGGGAGGCAGAAGCATGTGTGTGTGTGGCGGTGACTTGGCAAAGGATTCTATATTCATACATAATGCATGCCTTGGGAATGTTTCCTAAATTTTATGCTATGTTTTAGGGTTATGACTAATGGGTGACTCAAGACTCATAATATTACATTTATGGATAAGTATATGCTACCTATGAAATGATAATAAGTTATGAAACAGTTAAGTTATGATGCTATGCATATAAGTTATGAATGACAAGTTTAGGCACATATAAATATGTCATGTATTAGTTGTATGGTTAAGAGCATGTTTAGAAAAAAAAAATGATGATTCCGTTGCATTAAGATATTGCCTAAGTACATGTAATGTTTAGCGTAACGCCGCCTCCCTGACCACACCACGAGGTGTGGGTAAAAAGGCGGGCGTTACAACGTCAACAAACAGTCATTTTTTACCAATGAACTATAAATAGAGGGCTTGTTTTCTTAGTCCACAACACACCAATAATCATTTTATGTATTTTATTTTGAGCTTCAAAAGTTTGGAAGAGACTACTCCACCTTCATGATGATGATCCTAGTTGAGCTTTCACTACCTTGGATTAACAACAACATAGGTTATAATCAAGTAAACATCTATCTATTATTCTTATGTTATTCTGTTTATTTATCTTTAATTAACGTATATGTCAGAAGTTCTAAATTTTAATTACAGGTTGTCTATTCATCCCTTCATAGCCCCCCCCCCCCCCCCGCGCCGCGCGCATGCGCCCTCTAGTCGATCCACCCAATCTAACAAGTGGTATCAGAGACCAACCACATTAGAAAGACTAACCGTCGACTAAATCTATAAGAAGATGGTCGGATCAAGCATTTACCCACCGAAGTTCGAGGGGGAGTTCGCGCTTTGGAAGCGTCGAATGGAGGTATTCTTTAAAACCAATTTTGATATAATTTTAATAATTAAACGTGGTTTTGAAACACCTAGGGATGAGAATAGAGAAGCAAAGACAGAACAGGTTTGGAACAAAAAGTAGAAGACTATTTTTGTGGGTAATAGTAAAATAGAATTTCATCTGCTAAGTGTACTACCGCTACAATAAATTAATCGTATCGGTACCTACGAGTCAGCCAATGAACTCTAAGAGAAGTTCCTAGAACTACACGAGAAACCTTGAAAGTCAAACTAGCATGACAAGACTTGCTCCAAAATCAACTAAGCAATCTAATGCTAAAAGAAGGAAAAATAGTCGCATAACTACATGCAAAGATGAAAGAGGTAATCATTGGAATCAACAACCTTGGAGAAATAGTAAAGTACAGAGATTCACTAAGGTATGCATTAAATGTATTCCCAAGAACTCTATATTGGACGTCAATTATAGACTCCTACTACATCTCTAAAAATCTTGAGGTAAGTACTCTAGAAAGTTTATTTTCAACATTAGAATTTCACGAATCTAATGTGGAGAACTCAGAAACGAAAAGGAGCCAAAATAGAACCTAGTGCTAAAAGACAAAAAGATCAAATACTATTCAAAGTCATCACCTAATGAAGATCAAGAAACATATTTAGTAAGAAAAATGCATAAATTTTTACAATGACAATTTTAATAAGAGACAGACAACAAAGCTTCTACAGAGTAGAAGAAAAGTAAGTGCTACAATTGCAATGAAGAAGGGTATATCATAGAAAATTGTCCGATATTGAAGAACAAAGAAAAAGAAAAGGATAAAAGATCAAGAATATCAAAAGAATAGAATCTACAAGCAACTTAGAATGATTCCATAGAAGAGGATGAAAGCTACTTGAAAATGCTGGATTATCATAAACGACCAATCACCTACTTGAAGATGATGAAAGCTCTTTGGGAGAGAGCAACGATGAAGAGGGAGTATCTGTTGGGTATGGCTTGGCGGGTTTCCTAAGTGAATACTCGTTCGATCCGAGAGACCTCTCCATGTCTACAGATTAAAACTTAATCCGAATGGAGACCCGTCCCCCTACGACTATCTTGTGTCGTATCGAACGATCCAAATTACAACTCGGTCGTTCGACCGCAGAAAAAGCAACGAGTTGATCGCTGGCCTTTGTGTTTATGGTTGGGGTCCAGTTAAATAATTATTGACTATGATTCGCAATCAAAATAATTAAATAACAAACATGAAATGATGAGACAATTGGATAAAGTACAAATAAGAATGAAAGGAGCTAAGGAAGAATATACCTTTCGTTACCTTACGATCTTCTACCTTATGCCCCTCCCCTCTTGGATGTCGTGTGAGCGACGATCTACCAAGAACCATGGTCACCAAGTTGATCCCTTCTCCTTGTGCCAACCAATCTCTTATCAAAGGGATGCCACCGGCCGCTCCTAGGAAAAAGATAATCCAAACACAAATCTCCCTTCTACTCTCCTAGACTATTGCCTTGAGGAGGCAATTTCTTCTGCTCTCCCAGACCTCCAAGCGATGCAATTTCTTTTTCTCCAAGAAATTGCCAATGCTCTCAAAAAATTGCCGCTTCTTCCAATGCTCCAAGAGGCAATTTATAAGAAATTGCCGTGAGGAAACTTAATTGCATGCAAATGCAATTAATCGGAGATTGGAGCAGTTTTAATTGCTTGCATGCAATTAATCACGCGTGGAGATGCATGCGGGAAGAAACGAACTTAATTGCATGCGTTGCAATTCATTGGAATTGCATGCGTTGCAATTCATTGGAGAAGAAGCGATTAATTGGAATTGCATGCGTTGCAATTCATTGCAGAAGAACAAAATTAATTGCATGCATTGCAATTAATGGGAGAAGAGAACTTTTCTCTTCTGTTCGGCGCCGCTGAGTGAAACGAGAGGGAGAGAGAGAGAGGGGAGAGGAGAGGCTAGGATTTATTGTGATCTATTGGATTAATCATCAACCATCAACTTGATTCCATACTATTATGGGGTATTTATAGGACTACGATAGGGACCATGAGGAGGAGTTGGATCTTGGCCTGTTAATGAACCCGGTCCATTAATGAGGATCTATGTCACTAAAAGACCCCCATTGGATTACCACACCAACCCCCATATTTACATATGAGCTCCACTTATTACGAGCCGTCCATCCCCCGTGTTTAAGATCTCGCATGCCCGTTAATTAATTAAATTACTGACAATTTAAATTAATTAACTTCTGGATCCTTAACTAGTACCACTCAACCTTATCATCGTGTCTTATCAAATCCACCTGCAAGGTTTAGCACGATAAACCTTTTGAGCTCATCAAGGGGGCATCATCATTCTGACTCACCAGAATACGGATTCTGTCAATAATCAATGGCACACCATATAATTAATATTATTTCCCAACTTACCAGGTTTATCGATCTAACAGAATAGATCTCGCCCATTGGTAAATCAAAGAACTAATAATTAATTATATGTGTCCGTTATTATATCGGGATTTAGGAATCGTACTCCATAATAAATCTGAGGTTCTATCCAATTATTAAGTCAATACAAATTGGATGACATCTGGTTTTGGTCCTTCTCAATGTACTCAAAGCACACTAATGTAATTCTATGGTCAAGACCAACCATACCTAATTACACTACAACCATCTCGATGGTTTGTCCAATTCCATCTCGGTTGTGAGCCTCTACTTATACTAGGCAAGGAACTGATAACATGATCTTCCATGTGACACCACATACCATGTTATCTACAATGCAAAGTAATGAATTTTTATGCATGTACTAATATAAAACAAGCACCTAGTGTAGTTGTGATTCTCTTTTCAAAAATAAAGATGTTCATATATATAAAAGAAGTATGTCTTTCAGTATACATATCTATCAGTATCTACCTACAAATCTGACACGGTAAGTAAAGTATAATTGTCACCCCTCTGACAAATTATATGAAAGAAGTAGTTGTGAATGAATTATATAAAAGAAGTATAATTGTCACCCCTCTGAAAGAAGTATAATTGTATATGAAAGAATTTTTATGCATGTACTAATATAAACAAGCACCTAGTGTAGTTGTGATTCTCTTTTCAAAAATAAAGATGTTCATATATATAAAAGAAGTATGTCTTTCAGTATACATATCTATCAGTATCTACCTACAAATCTGACACGGTAAGTAAAGTATAATTGTCACCCCTCTGACAAATTATATGATGTAATAAAAATATTAAGTAGATGCTTATGCAAAATGAGAAATAAGTATATTGATACAATAAAACAAAATACATATTTACTAGAAGATTTTGATTAAATAAAAGTTAAAATATAAAATTAAAAAATCAAATAGAAATGTTTAAAAAAGGATCATACATATGTTTAAAATCAAATGTCTTACGAGTTCTAAATTTTACATATTTTGGAGAGAATAATTGTCATTTAAGAAAGTATAAGGGTTAAATTATAAATTTTTTAAAAAATAATATTCTAAGAATATTCTTGATAAATTTAGTAACCAGAAATTTGTATTGAGTTCTAAAAACATACTTAGTCATCATTTAATTATTTTTTTTTAACATGATTTGCATGTTTGACTTTTTATTTAATTTTTTTTTCGTAAACTCTTTGTTCGATTTTCTTTTGTGATAAATAAATGTGTTTTGTCATAGAAGAAATAATTTTGGAATTTTTTCAATGTTAAATAATTTTTATGAATTTTTAATGAAAATTGTATTTTTAAAATTAAAAATTATCAGAAATAAATTTTTGAAATGCTCAATTTTTCAACAAATAAATATTATATTTTAAATATTCAGAAAAATTAACATTTTGATTTTTCATAGAAATCTATTTATTTTTAGAAAAACAAACATAACTATTTCTATTAAAAAATAATTAGTTTAACAAAAAGAAAAATAATTTTTTCGTGATAATTTTTATTTTGAAATTATTAATAATATTTAGTATTGACAAAAAAATTTCGATATTTTTCAAAGCTTAAAAATAAGTTTAAATTATTTTTTGAGAAATCCATCATTAAATTCATGAATATTAGCTTATTTGAAAAATAATTTTTTGGAAAATATACCGACTTGCATGTTATATGTACAAATTCCATGAAAAAATTTCAGATTTTTTCTATATTTTTTCTTTATACTTATCTATTTTTTTTTATGTATCAAAGGGGAAGAAATTATAAGACTTAAGTTAAGGGGGAGATTACATTTTTTTGGTACTTAATTGCAAACTTTTTTTATGTTTAATTTATTGAAAACTTATTGTTCATACACAATTTAAGTGTTTGTGTACTCTAACTTTAACTTGGATTAATACACATTAAAAAGGGAGAGATTATAAGTACCGTAGGTTAGGACTCGTGTATTTGATATCTTGTGTCTGAGTGTACAGGGTGTTAGGAACACAAGAAGTTGAGCAGAATACGCATCGAGCGAGAAGGATGACACAGGAAATAAATCAACGAACTTAGTACATCTAAGAAACAAGGAACTACGAAGATTACTCTAGTGGAGTGAGAAGGACGCGTGTGACGTATCCGAGGGATGAGAAGTTAGGGTGAAAGTCTGCTCGAAGAGAAGGTCAGAGTTGGGTTCGGATGAGCTCAACTTTAGATAGTCGGACCATCAACTAAGCTAGCGAAGAGTGATGGTCAATTTGAAAGTTGACCATCCAAGGCATATCTAATGGACTAAAGGCACCCTTCTGATTTGAAGACCTGAGGCGCCTCAATTGATTGGAGGCACCTTGGATGAATAGTAGCTAAGGCACCTTAGATCAATCAGGGCGTCCCCAAAGCCCAGAAGAACTATTCGACACGGATAAGCGTTGGATCCATGTTAGCTAGAACTGAGGTGCCTCTATGTGAACTAAGACGCCTCCATTAGAACTGAGACACCTTAGATGAATTGGAAGCACCTCCATTCAACCAGATTAGCTAAATGTTGGCAAATCTGATCCAGTTTAAGGTGCTTCTAACTGTTCTAGGTGCCTGAGTTGCCACGTTAGCAAATGGGAACTTTTTTGACCTGTGGACTATAAATAGAGGACTTGCCCTCTTAGTCCACCACCAATAATCATTTTCTGGATTTTGTTTTGAACATCCAAAGTTTTTAAGAGGTTACTCCGCCTTCACGAAGGATATCATAGTTGAGGCGTTGCTACCTTAGATTAATAACTACCTAGGTAGTAACCAAGTAAACTTTTTCCTATTATTTTTAGAGTAATGATTGGAGGAGCGAATGGGAATAGCGAAAACCAGGAGCGAATGATGTGGCTTCGAGGTGTAAAGTGCCATCTTGGCATTTCTCTCTCCTGAAGTTGTACGTTCGCTGCATTAAGCCATCGATTTCCCTTTGCTTTTCCCCTTCGAAGCAGAGGAGTGAATGCCCTAAAACTCCTCTCCTTCCTCCCAGCGTCGCCGATTTCCCTTTGCTTTTCCCCTTCGAAGCAGAGGATCGTCCATCCCTAAAACTCCTCTCCTTCCTCCCAACGTCGCAGATTTCCCTTTGCTTTCCCCCTTCGAAGCAGAGGAACGCCCAGTCCTTCAGCTTTTCTCCCAGACTGGCCGGCAAAGGGAAGAGCGAAAGCCAAGCTAGCCAAGGTAAAGTTCTTGCTTGGCTACAATTTTTCTCCCGATGTTGCTTCTTTGCTGCTTTATCCTTCTTCCTTTTCCCATTCGAAACATTTCGCAGCCCTAATACTTCCTCTCCTTCATCCCAGGTCGTTGCAGCGAGCAAAGTGATCTATCTCCCTTGCTAGATTGGTCAGGCAACACATAAACTGGAACGCCCCTCTCCGCAGTGAGCATTGGTCAGTGGAGGAGGCAACGAGCAGAGCGAAACACAGCTACGTTTCACTCCTAGCGAACATTCTTTAGCGAAGGTGGCACTAACCCCTTCTTCCCACAATCCTTACACTGTCAGGTAGCGATAGAGAAATGATATGCCTTTAGTCACTTTCTTTGAATGGTTTTGGGTAGGAAAATTTTTTCTCAGCCAATATATTCACTAGAGATCCTTTTGACTAGCAAATCAAATCCCCACCAATGTCCACCAGAGATCCTTTTAGAAAGAGAAACAGGTTTGGTTCTTATGATGGTGAATATCCATACTATATCCTCTAAACCAACTATTTTTCATGTAGAAAACGTTCTGTGATTCATTAAACAATTGAGTCGTGCAGTTTTTTGTTTCACTTTTGTTTCTAGGTATAAGAATAAAAAAATTATGTGGTTAATTTTTCCTTGTTGATTTAAAAATTGACTGCATTTCTATCTTGTTGACGATTGCTAGTATGTGCAAATTTCTCAATGAATGTTTGACTGACTGGCTAAAATATGATGAAATCATGATAGAATAACAATACTTACAAGGTATATTGTTATGCTCAATGTATAGTTATGCTCAATCTCTATGAATGTATTTCATCAATTTGGGGTCGAATACTTTGTTTTCATTTTTTTTCTTTTGCTTAACTAATGAAATTTTGAATATTAGGTTGTCATTTCATGGGATCATCAAGGAACAGCAGCAATCACAATGCCAAATTGAAAATGTAACATGTAGGGAATGTGGACTAAGAGCATTGGTGTTAGTATCTAGATCGACCAAGATCCCAAGAAGACTCTATTATAGATGTAAGCATCATGGCTTTTTAAAGTGGGTGAACGACGTGACTATGTTTGATGAAGACAACAATAATATCTATTTTAGGAGTTTGGCAAAAGTAGAGACAATACAATCAAGGTTAGGGAATGAACAAATTTCTTATCGTGGTCATAATCTGAGAAATTGAAATGGTTCGAGAATTGTCATGGTATTAGTGATTGTGAACTTGATGCTTTTGGCTGTGTACCTGATTTATTTGTTAGTTCATCTAGTTAAGTAGTGGTTAATTAGTACTAGTATTGTAATGTGATAAAGAAATGTAATTCAAGAAGCACAATCTACTTAATGGTTGTAATATATTGGTCAAATATGGCTTTTATGCTTGCTTATAAAACAAAAGCTTTAACTTCTTCTATTTTGTGATTTTTATTAAATTATTGTGATCGTGATGCTTACTACCACACCTATGTTTGTGTTTCATATCCAATATATCAACTAGCACAAGAAACCTCTAATTTCTAACTATAGTTAATGGTTTATATATCAAATGATGTGTTGCAGCTAGCACAAGAAAGTTGCAGGTGGTGTTGTTTGGTGTGGGAGGGAGCATGTTATTTCATTGAAAGGAGACTTGGGTTGCCAGATTGGGATGCAATGGTGAATGCTTTTGCAAGTGGGCAAGATGGGATTGGGTTCTTAAGTGTTGTGGAGTGTTGTGAACGTAGGAGACTCTTATTGATCTACATTGGTTTTTGTACACTGACAATTGAACAGGTCATCCCATGGTGTGCTGGATTTATGTGATGCGGGCAGAAGAAACTGGCTAGCTAAATTGGCCAGCTTCTCTTGTTGGCAGCGTGCACCACTAACTTATAGCATGATGAGAAAGCTGGTTTGGTTAGGAAAGATGTGGAAGGTGTTGGGACCGGGTGCATGTCGACAAGGATACGGGTTCGTAAAATTTTAAATTTTTACGTGCAGCGGAAGAATTAGCATAAAATAATTTCCTAAATTATTTTAACCGTGTATCTAGCATGCAACTTTATGATGTGTTGACATAATCATAAATTAAAACTTTGCGGAAAAGTAAACTAATTTACTAATTACCTCTCGTAACTCGAAGTAAAGGGACGAGATCCAACCGTAGCGTCCCTTGGAAGCTCCGCCTCTATTCGCGTCCACGCCGAGTTCTCTTCGGGATGACTTCGCGAAGTCACGAGTTTTGTGCCAACGAGAACTACTAGATTCTCTAAAGGCACAACTAGAACAACAAGAGAATAAATAGGAAACTAACCACCAAAGAAATGGAATCGAATTCCGAGAGGAGATGAGTTGTGATCCGCTTCTTCTTCTTCTTGGTTGGCTTCTCCTTGGTGTAGATGGCTCACGGCAACCTTTGCTCACGCCAACCCTTGCTTGGGTGTAGGTTGGGCGCCGGCCCTAGAAAGGCTAGGGTGGGCGCCGGCCCTAAAGGGAAGAGGGGAGAAGGAGAGAATAAAGAGAGAGAGAGAGGGAGCTCTATATCAATACCCTATTATTGATTAGGAATCCAAGGCTTGCCTATGGTTCCTTATATAGTTGCTTCTCCCTCGCTAAGTCTCCTCTTTAACAGAATTAACGGAATTAGTTATCATAAGAATTTTTATCTTATAAAATTTCTTATGACTTATTCCGTTAAGCCTAGTCTTATTATAACTAATTTATAATAAAACAAAATTTTCTTCTCTTTTAAATTATGGAATAAATTTTATAAGAAATTTATAAACTTTCTTATTATAGAAAAATCAATTCATAATTGATTTTATAAAATTAAAATAAACCAATTCATGGATTATTTTAACTTCCATAAAAAGAATAAATTTCTATAAATTTATTTATATAAATTTCTTTATACAAATTTATTTATCCATAATTTATAAAATAAATCGTGCTATATCTATTTTATTAATTAAACCAAAATTAATTGGTTTTCTCCCTTTAGGTGGCCGGCCAAAACAAGGGGGTTTGGCACCCTCCTTGGCCGGCCAATCAAGCCCCACCAATCGCGAATTAAACCCATTTAATTCGCCCAATAAGCCTTCAAAATACTTAGCCAATTTAAGTTTCCGTTGCGCCTCTGATTAACTCAGATTCGACTTATTTCTCTTGATCGGAAAATCCAATTTTCAACTCGTTTTAAATCCCTCGGATTACTCGTAGTGCGTGTGACTAAATAGGCTTTCGATTTATGTTGGCCGTCTATAATTAACCCATTAATTATAGAACGATCATGAGTGGCACCTAGTAGTACATCATGATCCCCAATTAATCGAAAGATCAACGGTTTGACCTCAGAAGAAATTATTCTGAAACCCTTCAGTAGCTCTACTAAATCGTGCCCCATTCCCTTCACCACCTTATACCCACTTGGTTCAGGACACGGTCTATGGTGTCAATCCCCACTAGGCTGACTATGTCACACCTAGCCCATGTAGTGTCTTTCTCGTCCTTTGGATTTCTAATTACTCTCATGTATTTAAGAGACTCGCACTCTAAACATGATATACTCTGGCCAGAGGTTTTGAGTAACAATCCGAGGATAGGCCTGGGTATACACCTCCTCGCAAGGAGTGGTGAATCCTTTGTAGGATGTTCAAACATCTTCGGGCACTTCGGCTTATACCCAATCATCCTGGGTCCACACCTCCTTGGAGATGTTTGCTTAAGATGTTAAAGTATAAGTCTCCATGACCAAGATGACTTGAACACCGCAAGTCAAAGGAACATCGCACTTAAGCTGCAGTAAGAACTTCATTGACATATCTACATGTAGATTCCCATATGAAGTCTTACAGCTAGTCACTCCAATGAACTAGTTCCCTTAACTAGCATCCATGTTTATCTCCGGACATCCCAATGTCACCAGCCAGTGAGAATCAGCTGATTAGAGAATAACCCATGCTAGTCTCAACAGAATTGATAGTGTCCATTTTTATCAATTCATCGACTAGGGATAATTTCAATACTTCACAATTGCACATTAGAGATAATCACTAGTTGTGATCCCATCACAAATTCTCTTATGCTGTGAGTTGTATTGCGGACATTTAGTAGATGAGTTTAAGATCCCAATCAAATACACAAAACATGTATACTCAAATAGTGAATTATCATTTATTAATATAAATGTTTACATCATAAGGCGATTGCCTTAGGACACTTCTCTCATATCACTAATAAACTCCCACTTGGCCTAATGCCAATCGCTACGGTATCCAATACCACAGGCTCTAACATGGCCCTCAAACTTGCTTTGAGGCAAGGCCTTAGTTAAAGGATCCGCTATATTCCTTTCAGTGGGAACTCTCTCAATTTGTATGTCATTCCTACTTATAATCTCTCTGATTAGATGATAGCGGCGAAGCACGTGTTTGGATCGCTGATGAGACCTTGGTTCCTTTGCTTGTGCAATAGCTCCATTGTTGTCGCAGTAAACCAGCACTGCTTCATCAATGGTTGGAACTACACCAAGTTCGGAGACAAACTTCTTGATCCAGACCTCTTCCTTTGCTGCTTCCGAAGCTGTAATATATTCCGTCTCCGTGGTAGAATCCGCTACGGTGTCTTGTTTGGAACTTTTCTAACTTACTGCGCCTCCATTCAAAGTAAATACGTATCCAGACTGTGATTTGGAGTCATCCTTATCTGTCTGGAAACTGGCATCTGTATACCCACGTATTACCATATCTCCTTCTCCATATATTAGGAACACATCCTTAGTTCTTCTTAAGAACTTAAGGATTGTCTTAACAGCCGCCCAATGATCCATTCCTGGATCCGACTGGTATCTGCTTGTGACGCTCAAAGCATATGATACATCGGGCCTAGTACATAACATAGCATACATGATAGATCCTATTGCGGATGCATAGGGAATCTTATTCATGCAAATCCTCTCGTCTTCTGTGCGCGGACACATAGACTTTGAAAGATTGATCCCATGCCTGATGGGAAGGTAACCTTTCTTGGATTTCGACATGCTAAACCTTTTTAGCACTCGGTCTATATATGTAGACTGCGAAAGACCAAGCAACCGTTTTGATCTATCTCTATAGATTCTAATCCCAAGGATATAGGTTGCTTCTCCCAGGTCATTCATGGAGAATGTTTTGGACAACCAAATTTTAACTGTCTGTAAAACTGATACATCGTTTCCTATAAGTAAAATGTCATCGACATATAATACTAGGAATACGACTGCACTCCCACTAACCTTCTTGTACACACAAGGTTCGTCAGGATTTTGTGAGAAATCAAACTCTTTGATTGTCTCATCAAAACGGATGTTCCAGCTCCTAGATGCTTGCTTCAATCCATATATGGATCGTCGAAGCTTGCACACTTTGGTTTTATCAACCGATGTGAAACCTTCAGGTTGTATCATGTATACATCCTCAAGCAGGTTTCCGTTAAGGAAAGCTGTTTTCACATCCATTTGCTATATCTCATAATCATAATGAGCTGCTATGGCTAGGAGCATCCGAATGGATTTAAGCATAGCTACTGGTGAATAGGTTTCGTCATAATCAATCCCTTGTTTTTGACGATATCCTTTTGCCACTAATCTAGCCTTAAAGGTAACTACATTACCTTCCATGTCGGTTTTCTTCTTGAAAACCCACTTGCACCCTATGGGTTTAATCCCTTCAGGTGGGTTAATCAAGTCCCATACTTGATTTTCGTACATGGAATCCATTTCCGACTTCATGGCCTCAAGCCATTTGTCCCTTTCTGAACTTTTCAGAACATCTTCATAACTGATAGGTTCATCATCGCTTATGAGCAACACGTCGTTCGATTCACTTACGAGAAATCCGTATCTCTCTGGAATATTACGTGTCCTATCAGACCTACGAAGAGGTGGTGTTGTTTTAGGTTCAACTGATAGCTCATCACTATGAATTATCGGTTGTGGGTCTAGACTAGGTGTCTCTGTAATGTCTATTGGAGTTTCTTGAACTTCATCAAGTTCAATGCCACTCCCACTGTTTTCTTGTAAAAGAAATTCTTTTTCTAGAAATACAACATGCCTTGAAACAAACACCTTTTGCTCCAAGGGATGATAGAATTGGTAACCCTTCGTTTCCTTAGGGTATCCAATAAATAGGCATTTATTAGACTTAGCATCCAATTTGTCTGATACAGTCCGCTTCACATAAGCGGGACAACCCCATATCTTAAGGTGAGTTAAGTGAGGTTTCTTACTATTCCATGTCTCATATGGAGTAGTAGAGACTACCTTGGTCGGGACTCTGTTTAGCAAGTAAACAACTGTTTTAAGTGCATAGCCCCAAAAGAATTTTGGAAGAGTTGCATGATTCATCATCGACCTAACCATGTCCATCAAGGTTCGGTTGCGCCTCTCAAATACACCATTATGCTGTGGTGTATATGGCGGAGTCCATTGGGACAATATCCCATTGTCCCTAAGATAATCTTGAAACTCTTGACTTAAGTATTCACCACCCCGATCGGATCGAAGTATCTTAATACTTTTGCCAAGTTGTTTCTCTACTTCATTTCTGAATTCTTTGAATTTCTCAAAAGCTTCAGATTTGTGTTTCATCAAGAACACATACCCGAATCGTGAGTGATCATCGATAAAGGTGATGAAGTAGCTATAGCCTCCTTGTGCAAGAGTTGACATTGGTCCACATACATCAGTATGTACTAGACCAAGCAATTCTCCCACTGGATTACCTTTTCCGGAAAGGGTAATTTGGTCATCTTGCCTCTTAAGCATGATTCGCATGTATCAAATGAACCGGGTTCAAATGATTCCCAAAATTCCACATCGGTGTAATTCGGTCATGCGTTTCTTACTTATATGGCCAAGACGACAATGCTACGTGTAGGAGTCTATTCGATTATCTATTCGAGCACGTTTGTTGCAAACTTCGATATTGAATACGTCACTGGATAAATCTAACGTGTAGATGCCATTGCACAAAGTTCCATTCCCATAAAGAACGCTATTTAAAGTTATGTAACAACAATTGTTACTAAAAGTTAAATGATAATCTTTTTCATTCAAACATGAAATAGATACAATGTTCTTTATTAACGAAGGAACGAAATAACAATTATCCAATTCTAAGACATGTCTAGTTGGGAGCTTTAGCAAATATGTTCCGATGGCAACAGCAGCAATCCTTGCTCCATTTCCAACTCACAAATTCGCTTCTCCCTTGACGAGTCTTCTTCTATTCCTTAGCCCCTGTATGTCATTACATATATGTGAGCTACACCCAGTATCAAGTACCCAGGTATCTGAGGAAATAGAGTGACATTCAATAACGAAGATACCTGAAGAGGATGGGGCATCGGATGCCTTCTTCTTCAAGGACTCAAGATAAACCTTGCAGTTTCTTCGCCAGTGACCCTCCTTGCCACAATGATGGCAAGTTCCTTTTGGTTTCTTTTCAGTCTTTTGGCCTTTTTCTTCTTCCCTTTGTTCTGTTCTTTGGCCTTCCTCTTAGAACCTTTCTTCGAGGAACCAACTAACAGTACCGCCTTTTGATCCGGCTTTACAGAAGGCTCCACAGTCTTCAGCAGGTTGAGCAACTCAGGAATGGTGTCTCTAGTTTGTTCATCCGATAGTTCATCACAAATTGTGAATAACTTTGGGCAAACAACTCAGAATTAAGTCAATACTTAGTTCATGATCCATTGCAAAACCGAGTGCGCTCAGTCGCTCAATGTACCCCAACATCTTTAACACAAACTGCGAGGCAGAAGTGCCTTCCTGCATCTTAGTGGTGAAGAGGAGTCTGGAGACTTCGAACCTTTCGGATCTCGCCTGCTCTTCAAACAACTCATGAAGATGGAAGATGATGGTATAAGCATCCATATGCTCATGCTGCTTTTGCAGCTCAGGTACCATAGAGGCTAGCATGATGCAACTCGCAAGTTCAGAATCGGTCACATG
>JAGFNQ010007026.1:0-64707 GCA_024364735.1 Boesenbergia rotunda | reverse complement strand
GTCAAGTATACTCTACTTGGTTTCTTTAGACTGGTGAAACTAGCCGAAGCTACCGATCTAAGACCAAACTAGTTAGACCAGAATTTTTCAAAAAGTAATTTTGAAAATAAAATTTCATTAAAAGACTTTGTCAAGGAAAGGGTTGATGATCCAATAAGGCTACGGCCAAAGAAGGCCTAGTGTCTCGCCAAGACCTGGAAGCCAATTTTTGAAATTCAAATTCAAGTTACTTCTTGCCAAATTCAAATCTAACACAAGCTTCAATTAAATCTTAGAGTTAATAAATTAAGAAAAATAATTCAAGCATCTCACAATACACCTATAAGGCAACCATACTTGTTGTATTGATACATCTAAAATGAGTGAGATGTTAAGGGCTAATGAATTGAAAAATATTTTTCAAAATTGTTTTTCAAAATTATTAGAATATTTTCCTAAAAATATATTTTCAAAATAGTGCTTCAACATAATAATGTTTGTATGGATTTCATGCTTGTTTGATTGTCAATACAGTATATGTTTTCAAAAATTATATCTTTTCAAATTTGTTTGACTCATTCAATTAGACACAAGCCTCTTAGGACAACACTAAAGTTCCTTAAGGCACTTAGTTAGAGTCAAACAGTGTTGGATGCAGGGGGAGTGTTTTGGTCTTTATATTACAAATATTTTCGGAAACTGTACGTTAATTTCCATCACACATGTTTTCAAAATTATCTTCTTTCCAAATTGTGGCTTCAAAATTTATCTACTTGAAAATTATCGCTCATTTGATTTTGATAAACCTTAAAGACACAGAGGAAGGTCCACTTCATGATCTAAAAAGGACTCCTATGACGTGTCAATTTTAGGGGGAGTCTGAGTCAACATTCTGACAAGTTTTAAATTATTTATTTTGAAAACTATTAGACTATTCTTTTGATCTAAATCAAACCTTAAGACTCAGAGGAAGAATACTTGTGGTCAACAAGGTTCCCAGGACTGGGTCAAGTTTAGGGGGAGGTCAAATTAAAAGAAGTATTGAATATTTCAAATGCTTTCATGCGCAGGTATTTTCAAATTCTGTTGAAAACATAAGTATTCTTTCAACATACTATTAATTTTCCCAAAAATAATAATATACTATTATTTTCAAAAAAAAATTTTGAAATAATGTTTATCTTGAGTTGGAATATTTTCCAGGACACTTAGGAAAATGTCCTTGTAGTCAACAAGGTTTCCTATGATTGTGTCAGACTGGAAGATAAACCAAATCAAGTATTATGACTTCAAATTTTTTACATTTTTCAAAATATACTTACATCCTATTACTCTATTGTTCAGAAGTTATGTGACTTATGAAATTATTTTTATATTTACTTGAGTTTGAAAAATTTTCCAGGACACTTAGGAAAATGTTCTTATAGTTAACAAGATTTCCTAGGATTGTGTCAGACTGAAAAAAACTAAGTCAAGTAAAATAGTATATTTTCAAAATGCATAATGCTTTCCAAAAATTACTTATATATATTTTTCAAAGTCTCATCTTTTTCAAAAATAGTTAGTACTTGCAAAATAGGTATAATATTTTTTAGAAAAACTTATATTTTTCAAAATATCTTTCAAAACTGCTCAATCTATTCTCTCAAAAGTACTTGCATTCTTCAAAGATCATATTTTTCAAAATATTTGTACCTTCAAAAATACGGTATTTTCTCAAAAATATTGTCTAAGTTTTCTGAGTTCAAAATAGTTAAGTATTAGTTTTATGCTATGCTTTCAAAAATTTATACTAAGTATTTTAAAAAAGAACCAAATATTCTCATTGTTGGCGCAAAGTACTTCTGATTTTTTTTTATGTATGACAAAGGGGGAGAGGTGTGCTTAAGTTAGAAAATTTTTCCCAAGGATCAAAAATTCATTTCCAAAACTAAGGTCACCTTATGTTTGATCCCAAGGATAGTTAGCCCCTTCAACCAATCTAACTTAAGTTATTGTCAAACATCAAAAAGGGGGAGATTGTTGGTGCAAGTTGCATCAATGATGTTCTCCTTTAAGTGTTTTAATGTTTGACAATACACTTAAGTCAGTGATACAATGAACAAGACAAAAGGGAGCAAAGGAGAAGTAAACCAAGCTGAAGAAAAGTCCTAGTTAATCTAGGCATCGAAACCCTAAGTCCCAGCGAAGGGCTGCTGGGCACCTAGCGAAGGGCTGTTAGGTATCGAAACTTTAAGACCTAGCGAAGGGCTGCTAGGTATCGTAACCCTAAAGACCTAGCGAAGGGCTGCTAGGCACCTAGCGAAGGGCTGCTAGGCATAGAAGACCTAGCGAAGGACTGCTAGGCACCTGGCGAAGGATTGCTAGGTAATGAAGTCTTGGTCCAAGGGACTGAGCAACTTAGCTGAGCGATGACTAAGGATAGGAGTAGAGACGGGTCGGGGTTCGGGCGTCTCGAGATCCGGAGTAATCGGAGGCTAAGCAAAAGTCCACCCGAAGGACTGGGTGGCAACCGTCTCCTGAAAGGAGTAGGTGAATGGCGCGTTCTCGGGAGATGGGAACTTGCGCCGATTCGACCTAGGGTTTTGTGGAGATCCGAAGTCCGAACCAAGTCCTTAAGACTAAAATTACATGTATATGTGCTATGTGGTTATGTATCCTGCAGGTACCAAGAGTGAAAGATGTTGCAAGCTGCTGGAAGCCCTAAGCAGGGCACCCCCATCATTGGGGGCACCCCCATGCAACCATGGCACCCCCAACAGTGGGGGCGCCCCCAGGCAAAGCTAAAACATGCAGTTAACTGAAGCAGGCAGAACAGGTGTCAAGCGGGGCGCCCGGGTTCAAAGCTGTTTTGGCGGTTTTGAGTCTGAAACACAGATAAACCTTCATGGGGGCGCCCGGAGCGTCCGGGGTGCCCTGGTCAAAGGTTTTATCAGCTGTGGTGAGGTCGACGCAGGGATAAAGTTTGACCGGGTTTATCGGGGCGCCCCCAGCGTCCAGGGCGCCCCCAGGAGGCCTATATAAGGGGCTTCGACCCCTCTGCTTCAACATCAACTTCCAAGAGCGATTCCAAGAATTCTGACCGACGATAACACGCTAGAGACGAGGCTCTATGACCGGGAGGCTCCAGGAGGAAGTGCGCGGCACTTCGGAGGTCCAGATCGGGCGAGCTTCAGACTTTGTCTTGTTGGTTTGCTTTTATTTAAATTCCGCACTTAATTTTTTATATTATTGCTTGTAATCTTGCACTATAAGTCGGGTTTCTCCGCCTCCGAAAAGTTCGGGAAGGAGACCAATAGTGGACGGGCGTTCCCATGCATAGGCCTTGGTTGTACTGACCCTGGGGGGTCGGGAACCAAGTAAAAATCCCGCTGTGTCCCTGTCTTGTTTTTTACTTTATTTTTATTTACTGTTCCGCTGCTACTAATGTTCTAAGTTCAGAACGATCTAAGTTTTTCTACGAAGTTTCCGCGAGTAATTTTAACGATCGATACTCACCCCCCCCTCTATCGACGGCACCGGTCCTACATGTAGCACTCCTTCAAAATTCTTTGGAATCTCCAGGCCAGACTGGATGATTATCCACATGTCCACCTGAGTTTTCAGGTGGACCTCCATCCGACTTTTCCAGTAGGAGAAGTCCTCCCCACTGAAAAGTGGTGGTCTAGTAGTGCTGAATCCTTCTTGCATGGCCATTTTATCTGAAAAATAAGAGTAAAAGAAAAAATATCCCAAGACTTGGTCTTGGATTAGTAGTGCGGGAAGAAAAAAATATTTATCGAGGGGTGTTGCACCAACCTCGATTAACAAGAAAAGTTTCGAACGAAAAAAAATTTAAAAAGATTTCGTAAAAATCCGAAAAATTCTCAAACTGGTGGTTGCACCAATTTTGAGCTTCCCTGCTCTGATACCACTTGTTGGATCGAGAGAATACGATAGAGCGGGGGTGAATATCGTAAAACGTTTCAGATTCGAGATTAAGAGAATTAGCAGCGGAAATTTAAAACACAAGCAAAGAACTCAAGCGATTTACTTGGTTCGGAGTCGCGGTCAGCTCCTACTCCCAGGCCCACGGTCGTTGACCGTTTACTGCGGGCAATTCTATATGTGCGCAAAAAGGTTTACAGACAGATATTACAGTTGAAGTACAGTAAACTTAAAAAGTCAGCTCTTTGTTACCGACGCCCAGTGTGGATTGTATTTTGGAGCAGAGGGACGTCGTCGGCGCTTGTATCTCGAGTTGGGAGGTTTCCAGGGCAGAGCGCTTGAGTAGAAGAGCGTATTGGTGTTTGAAGAAGTGATACTGAAGCCTCAGGGGTCGAACCCCTTTTATAGCAGGTCTGGGGTGCCCGGGACGTTGGGGGCGCCCTCCACGTGTCCTCCGATCCATAACTCTCTCGGTCAGCTCTAATCCCTCCAAAATCGGGATCGAGCTTTGACGGGGGCGCCCGGGAAGCAGGGGGCGCCCGGGTTGACTCAGTCTGCTGGCTTCTCGCTGGCTTGAACCTTATCTGCCTCGTTGGCTTGGACCCAGGGCGCCCGGAGCATCTGGGGAGCCCGGGAGAATGGGGGCGCCAAGGAGCATGGGGGCGCCCCGCCCAATGAACTGTCGAATCACATGTTTGCTTAACTTGTTTTGCCTTGACCTTGGGGGCGCCCGGGACACTGGGGGCGCCCTACTCAGCTGCTGTCTCTCTCCTTTGAGGCGTTTTGAGCTGCAGAAACTCATTCCTTCGGTCCTGCATCCAGGGTTAGTCCAAAACAACACAAAGTAATCAAGTATTAGGTTTACATAGCCTTAGCTGTCTTGGTTCTGACTTTGGGTCTCCAATATGGAGCCCTAGGTCGAACCGACGCCTACTGTTCCCTCGACGGGGAATGCATCCTCACCTACTCCTCTCAGGAGAGTTTACTTTTTCCCAACCGGCTCCTCCGGTTGGACTTTTGCCCGATGCACCTGACCAGGTCTTCGTGCCCACCTTCCGAGCAGGTCTTCGTGCCCACCTTTCGAGCAGGTCTTCGGTGCCCAGCTCCTTGCCAGGGCTTCGTGCCCAGTCCTCGACCAGGACTTCGTGCCCACCTTCCGAGCAGGTCTTCGGTGCCCAGCTCCTTGCCAGGGCTTCGTGCCCAGTCCTCGACCAGGACTTCGTGCCCAATGTACCTAGGACTTCTTTTCCTGTATACTTAGTGAACATGTTAGATCAACATAATATCTTAACTTTTGAACCCTTTTGCCATTATCAAAATACAGGTTCGACTTGGGTGCTGTCTGCACCAACAGATTATGCAAAGATAAGCTATCTAGATTATTGCAGAGTTGGTTTGAAATCTTACTAAAGAGAGAGGAGAAAAGAAGAGAGAGGGAGAGTTGATCTTTAGGAGAAAGGTTGGATGGGTGGAATCTAGGATTTCGATTTCACTACAATGCTAGTTGATCCCTTATGGATTGTTCATATCCAAATCTCCATATCTATGTTCTTGTAGAAATCCTAACTAGGTACTGATATCGACCTTGCAGAAGTGTAATGGAGTGTTTCCCCCTTGGGCATCCAATGTCATTAAATAGAGTAGGTAACCTAGAGAGTCTGGTTAAAGATAAGCTTTTGTCACTAAGGACCCCTGGTTATACGTCTCTAGATTAAGCTAAACACTTTCTAATATAGGATAGAGAGAAACTCATTAAGTAGTGTTAGCTAATCTTTTGTAAAGGATTGACCTCTATTTCAAGGCAATGCCGAAGATATCTAATTAATGGTAGCCTTTGTTATGAAGGCTCCCCAGTCATACGATCTTGAATACTCCCTCTACATGGTGGGAAAACTGTCACAACTATATGTATTCACCATTTACACATTTCAACAAACACATACAAGGCATACTACACATAAAACAAAGTAATAAACATGTCATTGAACAAGGAAATGCATAATACATAATTCATACAACATCATCACATCCTAGTTACTCCCTACATCTTAAATATGGAGAATCTACTCCATTGCAAAGGAGGTTACAACAAGAAGACAAAAATGTTAAGCTTCTGCAACTCTAAACAAGAGGGAGAGGGAGAAGAAAGCTTATCGAGGTGTTGTTGGTCTTCTTAGAGGATCTCCTCGCTTCAGAGGTAGATAGATTGCTTAAGATGAAGGCCCTAGGGTTTCCCCTAGAGGGGAAAACCCTTCTCCGAGACAAGGGATGAGTCCCCCAAAGCCAAAGATCCCTCCCCAAGGGGTGAAGAGAGCCCTTTATAGGGGGTGAACGAACCGTGGCATGGTCGTGTGAACTCCACATAGTCATGTCGTGTGGAGTGCGACATAGCAGTACCAGGGAGGCACTACCATGCCATGCCTTAGCCTAGAAAATAGGGGCATGACTGTGCCAAATGGCACGGTTGTGCCATGCCGATTTTGGCGAGGCCTACACGGGTCATGCCAAATGGCATGGCCTGGGTGTGCGGCTTGCTCCATGTAAGGCATGACCATACCACGTGAGCACAGTCGTGTCGTGTGGGGCATCTCATTCCCCACATGCTCATGTGGAGCAACATGGTCTGGCCATGTAGCTGGTTGCTTCTGTGTTCGACTCAGCTTTCGCTCCCGTTTCACTCTAGTTCTGCTCTATTTCGCTTCAATTCGCGTCCTATCAATTAAAACGAGCAAAGAGCAGATCTCCAAATAAAAAGGGAAGATAATAGCAAAGTCATAAGAAATATGGTGCAATAAAATAGATTATGTTTGTGAAATATAAGTAGATATATATTAAATAATACATAAAACCATATATAATATATGCACATCACATCCCAGACTTAAACCTTTGCTTGTCCTCAAGCAAAACTCGTAATATAAACTCATGTGTCAATATAGTGGATCATCATCCTCAATTAATTAATCTAACTCTATCAAATAGTTTCATTGGTGAGCATGATATCAAAATAATATGAGTGTGGCCTAAGTATTAGTTCTCTGTGCTTAGTGTGACAAGTGATCATAGTATTTCAAGTTTCAATCTCTATTCCTAATCAAATCATCATCTAACTATGCTCTCTATGCTCCCGGTGATAGACACTTACTTGTCTTACGCTCGGTTCATCCCTCTTAAACCACCCAAGGTCTCAAAGGCGGACTCAAAGTTAAGAGAAACTTAGCATTTATTTCTCTAATAACCTAACTCGGTCTCAAAACGGTAAGCCGCTAGTTTCCACTCACGATATATATATATATATATATATATATATATATATATATATATATATATATATATATATATATATATCCTTTATTCATATGATTTTTTGTGCTTTAAAAGTGTAACACTAACACATATGCATATATACAAATGCAAATGCGAGGATATTGATTTTTTCGAGCGAGCTTTAATGACTTGAGCCATATCAAGTAACCAAGATGTAGTCTAAGTGATCACTGAGAAAACATAAATAGTAACTAGTTCTATGAATCATGACTATTTATTGAGTTTTCTACTATATAAACTAGGCAAAGTGTAGGGAGATCCTAAAAAAAGGTCATCACTCAAACATTTCAATAAAAATTTGCTCACTTCATGTTAATAAAGATAGAGAAAAATCATCCACCAAACATATTAGCACTAAACAAAACAACATAAATGAAGCATAAACGTGCTAGCGTTTTCACTTGAGAACAAGTCAACATAATGTGTCGAATAATGCAACTATGAAAATTTTATTGTTAAAAAAACACAATAAAAGCTAGCTCATAACCTAATGCATGGATGCACCCTCAGACTTAAACATTCATTATCCCAATGAAAATAAAATACTAACATAGAGGAGGTTCAAAAGTTGAGGGTGTTACCAAATAGAATTTGTCAAATACTTAAATCATCACAAGTCACCCTTCTCTAGCTTGTATTCATACTCCTCTTTGGTTTTGAATCTTATAAAATACAAATAGACAGGAAAGGATAAGTAGAGAGATTGGGTTATGAAATTAGGTAGAAACAAAAATCTAAAGTGAAAGCAAGTAAAGAGCTTTGTGTTGCCTCCCAAGAAGTACTTGTTTTAGGTCATTAGCAGACCACCTTTCAGGTTAGAGTGAAATACTTCCAGGCTTTCTTTTCAATTTCCCAAGGTTGGGAGAGAACTTTCAGCAAAGGGTGAAGTAAAATCCTCTCCTTTATTGTCTCCTTGTACGCTCGCTTTGGAGGTCGGATGACGGTTCAGACCTAGCACCCAGGCTAGGAACATGACTATTACAAATGATGTCAGGGTCTCTCTAAGTGCAAATCTAGACTTCGACAGAGGTGGGAATGTCAAGTCTCGGGGCTTCCAACTAACCACCGCCTCCCACTCAAAAGATTGCACATCTATAATCTCATCCATACTGGATATGATGGCCACTTCTACACTCTTATCATCAATTAAGCATTCATTATCAACTACAATGCCAGGGGCTACATCAAGGACATCATCAAGAATGGATCGCGGTGCATCAACAGTCCTATCTATATCTAAAGTGTCAACAAATGTATCCTCATCACACAAAACAATAGAGGAGTTCTGGAGAGCTGCTGAATCATAAACAAGATCACCTTTATCTTCACTAACCATTTTCAATGACATAAGATTTGATTGTGTCTCTAAATCAAGACTTGATGCATCAATTTGTTGTAGGGACCGGAAAAATAAGATCCCTTGTTGCACCATAAGATCTTCTAATTCTTGTGTTGTGGTGTCTATCTAAATGGGAGTAGAAGTTTCTTATCTTGAAAATTTTCCCAAGAAGTCATCTTAAGGTGTTGAGGTTGATGTGGTCTATCAAGTGTTGAATCTTCTTGAAATTCTGAAGGACTTTGGCATGTTTGAAAAGTTCACTCAAGTCCTTGCATACTTCTGTAATCCAAGTCTTCATAATCCACCCAATCATGAGGTGGGTCAGCGACGTGTTGTTGTGGTTGGAAATATACATACTGCTCGTGGACTTGTTGGGATTGAAAGTTCTGAGTTCATTAAATTCCCCAATTGAAGACTTTGGAGTTAGTTCCTCCATAATCTAATGTTCATGCTAGAATAAATACTGAAGTTTTGTAGGAGCGCTAGCAGCTTGATGAAATAAATGTCATATAGTAGCTGGATGAGTCATGCTACCACAAATTCCGCAGAGCAACTCATATTGATCTTCTTCTGATTCAAAGTCCTCATCAATGTCTTCAAATAGACGAGAATATGGATCCATGGTTATGTATAAAAAAAATTCTAGTCTCCCCGAAATAGAAACAATAAAATCACAAGACACAGGGAGAACTAATAACATAGCTCATGGATATAGAGAATGTAATATAATGAAGGCACCCAACTAAGTTTGTGTTAGCCAATGCAAAACTAAAGATAAGAAAAGAAAAGAAAAGAAATTCAAAAACAAAAGGAAGAGAAATAGAAAAATATGCTATAAACAAAAACAAAAAAAATGTCTAGACTAGCTAATTTGCTTATTAACTAATGTTAATGCCAACAGTCCCTGGCAATGGCGTCAAAAACTTGGTGTGGATTTTACAAGTGCACGGAAATATCGTTAAGTAATAAAATATTGATTCATAGGGACTATTGATTAAACACTAATCGATTATGCAAAGATAAGTTATATAGGCGATCACAGGGGTGGTTTGAAAGCTTGCTAAAGAGAGAGGAGAGAAGAAGAGAGGGGGAGAGTTGATCTTTGGGAGAAGGGTTGATGGGTGGAATATAAAATTTTAGTTTCACTACAATGCTAGTTGATTCCCTATGGATTGTTCATATCCCAATCTTCATGTCTATATTCTTGTAGAGATCTTAAATAGGTACTGATGTTAACCCCGCAGAAGTGCACTGGAGTGCTTCCTTCTTGGGCATCCAATGCCATTAAATAGAGTAGGTAACCTAGAGAGTCTGGTTAAAGATAACCATTTGTCACTAAGGGCCCCTGGTCATACATCTCTAGATTACACTCAACACTTCCTAACACGGAATAGGGAGAAACACATTAAGTGGTGTTAGCTAATCTCTTGTAAAGAATTGAACTCCATGACGAGGCAGTGCCCAAGATGTCCAGTTAAAAGTAGCCTCTATCACGAAGGCTCCCGAGTCATATGATCTCGAATACTCCCTCTAGGTGATGGGCAAACCCTTACAACTACATGTATTCACCATTTACACATTTCAACAAACACATATAAGACATAATACATATAAAACAAGACAATAAGCATGTCATTGAACAAGGAAATGCACAATAATAGTTCATGCAACATCATTACATCCTAGCTACTCCCTACATCCTAGATATAAAGAATCTACTCCATTGTAAAGGAGGATACAACAAGAAGACAAAATGCTAAGCTTCTACAACCCTAAACAAAAGGGAGAGGGAGAAGAAAGCTCATCGAAGTGTCGCTGGTCTTCTTGGAGGATTTCCTCGCTTTGGAGTAGACAGATCGCCTATGATGAAGACCCTAGTATTTCCCCTAGAGGGAAAAACCCTTCTCCAAGCAAGGATTGAGCCCCTAAAGCCAAAGATCCCTCCCTAATGGGTGAACAGAGCCCTTTATAGGGGGGCGCATGGGTCGCGGCATGGCCATGTGAACTCCACATGACCGTGCCATGTGGAGAGCGACGGAAGTGGCACGGTTATGCCAGGGAGGCACGACCATGTCATGCCTTAGCCTGGAAAATAGGGGCATGACCATGTTGAGCCAATTTCGGTGAGGCCTGCGTAGGTCGTGTTGTGTGGGGCATCGTAGCCCCTACACGCCTGTGTGGTGCCACACGGCTTGGTCATATGGCGTCAGTTGCTTCTGTCTTCAACTCAGCTTCCGCTCCTGTTTCACTCTAGTTTCACTTCATTTTTGCTCCAATTCATGTCCTATCAATGAAAATGAGCAAAGAGCAAATCTTCGAATAAAAAGATAGTAGCAAAGTCATCAGAAATAGGATGCAATAAAATATATTATGTTCATAAAATAGAAGTAGATGTGTATTAAATAATGCATAAAATCATTTATAATATACGCACATCAATATTCAATAGAAGAATCTTATAAGATAAGAAATACTACAAAGCATGACTAACAATGTAAAAAAAAAAAAAGAATAGATACTAGGAGAATGAGACAGTTAATAAGTATCAATGCCTAGGAGAAACTCATCCAACTGATGAGCAATAGAATTATATATATATATTTAAAAAGAATATAGAGTTCATGAGACAAACATTAACAAAAGCGGACTTCATCAAATCACATTGGCAGGGAATCAAACATTACAATATATAATTGTATGTTTTATTGGATAGTTAATGCACATAATTTCACTGGAGGTATTAATGTTTTGCTCCAAGTTATCCAGATTCTGAAGGCATATAGAGGTTACAACTTTATTGTACTCGGTTAAAATAATGTCACCTGATTGGGATAACTCTGACAAATAAGATTTTAACTTTCCGGAATAATTGTTGATCACTTTTTCACCCATTCTGTGTATAGTAGATGAGATATCCTGAGATTAAAATTTAACTAAGTTAGGGAAATGTGTCATTCAGACTAGTAACTTTCAGGAGATACAAATTTACTTTGTTAACACTTTTGACACTATTTAGAAGGCATAAAAGTAGCTCCAGGAAAATATCTTCACTCTATTCTAACACAAGCGTTATTATCATTTCCATCGTGGAAAAAATCTTTTCATAATGATTTGGCATGTTCAAAGTACATTTATCAACTTCTACTGTAAAGGATGGAGAATTTACAAGTACCAAGAAGTATAAGAATAAGCAAACTATTGCATGAGCAAAACAATGATAGCAATAAAAAATTCCTCTTACACCAAACAACGGGATGAATAAGTGAAAAGGAATAAAAAAAATTTGTTACCTTAAAGTCTTCAGGAAATGACAAAACATTCTCAAAATCAAAGAATCACATTCAAGATCCAACATCAAGACATATGAACGAGCTTTTGAAATGGTTTCAAGAACTCTCTTGGGGAAATTAAGATCGACTTGACATATCATCCAAATTCTCAAATGATTGAATAATTCTCTGAAATATCTCCTGAATATTTAAGCAAATTTAAAGAGATTACAAAAGTAATGGTGAAATATCCAACACCACATGCTCTAAATGTACAATCAATTAGATGTAAAAACGCAGAAAAAACATAACTACATTAGCCTTCATTCGTTCATCATCATATGGAGTTTCAAGAGCTATAATTCTAGTGATCTCACTCAAGCATGATGCAACAACCACTTTCACATCTAGTTCAAAATGTCCTGAGAGCTCTATATCTACCAGTGCTTTCAATGATGGCTTAAGTGCATTTGACATTGATTACTTTGGTGATTGTTTCACTCTCTATAACAATATCTCGGCATGCTGCACAAAGATATTGCTAAGGAAAAGCTCAAAGAGATAACATAATCAAAGATAGGAGCTCTTCGAAGATGATAGAATATTGAACTATAGACTGAGAAACAAACACAAAGAGGAAATATGGAATATGTAAAAGAAAACTTAGACTGAAAAAAAAAACTCCATAGAAGCTATGAATCCAGGAGTTGATAGGGAATTCACATGTTTTGGACTGATGGATCGATTTGACGTGCTAGAGGGGGGGTGAATAGCACTTTTTCGGTTTGATCTCGACAAGTTTGTTAGCACAACGGAAATAATATGCAAATGAAAATAAGAACAATGCTAACAACGAAAGTTTACTTGGTATCCACCCAGATGGATGACTAATCCAAGGATCCACGCCGTACACCACTTCCACTATGAAAAATTCTCCTTCAGGTGGAGAAACCTGTACAGTGGTGATCTTCCTCTTTACAAACTGTAGTGAAATGAGAGAGAGGAAGTCAAGAACGCTTTTCACACGAGCAGCACTTCATCGTAGTACGGAACCGTACCGCTCACGTGCAAAAAGGTCCTCCTTTTATAGGAGAACAGGATAAACTCGTAGTCTGTCCAGCCCCGCACCAGTCGACAGTCGACTGGCTTAGCATTAATTGCTAGCCAACGGCTAGTTTTCGGGGTATACCAGTTGACTGTCTCTGGGCCAGTCGACTGGTAGAAGGCTGAAAACCTTCTGTGAGTTTTGGCAGTCGACTGCCCTCTGGCCAGTCGACTGTCCACTCACTCACAGCTAGTCTTCACATAGTCCTTCACGTATGCCTTCAGGTTCACTCCTTGGCTCGCTCCTTGAAGTCATCTTCCTCTAGCTCTCGTCCCTCGGATGCGCACACAAGCCTCCCTTGTCTTGCCTCCATGCCACCATTCACGTGTGCCCTTGAAGTCCACTTCCCGGCTTGCCCTTGAAGTCCTCCTCCCTCGCCTCTCGTCCCTCGGATATGTCCACCATGTGTGATTCTCCAAGTTCTGCAAACTCAATCACACACATCAAATACAACACAACACTCTAACCTTAAGCATATTCACACACACACATCAAAACCATGATCTTCCAATCATTTAAGGGTTGATTGCCTCAACAATCTCCCCCTTTTGATGTGTGACAATATGTTTAACTTTAGAGATAAATAACAACTAACAACAACAGTAACAATAGATAGCAATTGAAAAAATAAGACATAGCACACCCAAGAGATAACCTCCCCCTTAATCCATGTCTTCTCCCATTTTCAATTCTAATCATGATCCAAGTTAAATTTCCACTTAACACTAACCAACATTAAAAATGTAAGACATATCAAAACCTAAGAGGTAACCTCCCCCTTAATCCATGTCTTCTCACATTTTTAATCATCCAAAATCTAAGTTAGGCAAAATAGCTTAACCCATCCATTTCAAGTTAAAATTTTAACTTAAACCACCCCATTCTCCCCCTTTGACACCATCAAAATGACTGCCTCAAGCAACCCAATCATATGGCATCAAATGAGAGAAGATTGGATTTTTGAAAATTCCCACAGAAGCTGAAACCAGACGTGCCAGTCGACTGTCAATGGGGCAGTCGACTGATACTCTGTCAGTGGCAAGTTTCAGCTTCTGTGCCAAAATTCAGAAATCTCCAGAAAAATCCAGAAAATTCCAAAAATTCTAAAAACTTGCATACATGTTTGAAATGATATACTCTATCAAGGAAAAATATTAGTCCATATAAAATTTCAAACATGCATGTCTTTTGATAAAAATACAAAATCTTTGAAACCCACTAAGTTTTGTACCAAACTTACAATCTAATTTTGCAATCATATAACTTTTAAAAACATGGTAAAGTATATAAAGCATAAAATGGTTTTCAAAGGTTTTAAATGTCCAACTATGATCTTTGGGCAAAGTGTCCATTGATTAAACACTTGTCTTCCCCATAGTTGGTCTAGTTTTCATATTTTGATACTTTTAATGATTCAACAATATGTCACAAGCACAAGTGAACCAAGTGTATCATCCTAATGGATCAAGCACCCTTTTTCAACTCCAATATCCCAAAGTTCATCCTACACTTCTACAAAACACATTCCAATGCCTCTTCTTACGGATATAAACTCTGATTCGGGAAGAGGCTTGGTAAAGATGTCGGCTAGATTCGACTTCGATTCAACATAGTATAGTTCTATGTCTCCCCTTGCCACATGGTCTCTAATGAAGTGATGTTTCACTTCAATGTGCTTTGTTCTAGAGTGGTGAACCGGATTTTTGGTCAAGTTGATTGTACTTACATTATCACACAAGACTTTGACCTTGGTATAATGTAACTCATAATCTGTTAAAGTGTGCATGATCCAAAGGAGTTGGGAAACACACTCACCCATTGCCACATATTCCGTTTCCGTTGTCGATAGGGCAACGCATGGTTGTTTCCTACTACTCCAACTAACTAAAGAAGACCCAAGGAATTGACACCCTCCACTAGTACTCTTCCTATCTAGCTTACAACCCGCATAGTCCAAGTCGGTGTATCCAATAAGATCAACACTAGGGGTTCTAAGATACCAAAGTCCGACATTGAGGGTACCTTTGACATACCTTAGGATCCTCTTGACTACAACTAAATGGGACTCTTTGGCACAAAATTGATACCTTGCACACATACCTACCGCAAAAAGTATATCGGGTCTACCAGCGGTTAGGTATAGTAGGCTACCAATCATGCTCCTATATTGCTTAGAGTTTACCATTTTACCTTCAAAGTCACTATCCATTTTCACATTGGTTCCTATGGGGGTAGATGCTACCTTAGCATTTTCTAAGCCAAATTTCTTTAACATTTGCTTAGCATATTTGGTTTGAAAAATATGTGTTCCTTCATTAGTTTGTTTAACTTGAAGGCCTAAAAAGAAGGTTAACTCTCCTATAAGACTCATCTCAAATTCATCTTCCATACACTTGATGAATTCTTGTAAGAAATCATTATTTGTTGACCCAAAAATGATATAATCTGCATACACTTGGGCAACAAATATGTCCTTATCCTTAGATTTTAGGAACAAAGTAGGGTCAATTGTTCCTCTCCTAAACCCCTTAGACACTAGAAACGAAGAAAGTCTTTCATACCAAGCCCGGGAAGCTTGTTTCAATCCATATAAGGTTTTTCTCAATTTATAAACGTGTCTTGGATAATTAGGGTCCCCAAACTCAGGGGTTGTTCTACATAAACCTCTTCCTTAATGATCCCATTTAGGAATGTCGACTTCACATCCATTTGATGAAGTGTGAATCCCATGTGAGCGGCATAGGCTAGTAGAATTCTAATAGATTTTAATCTAGCTACGAGGGCATAAGTCTCATCATAATCTAATCCCTCAACTTGGTTAAACCCCCTAGCTACCAATCTAGCCTTGTTCCTAGTGATTTTACCTTGGTCATCTAGCTTGTTCCTAAAGACCCATCTAGTGGTTACAATGGTACAATCATTGGGCCTAGGAACCAACTCCCAAACCTCACTTCTCTCAAATTGATTTAGCTCTTCTTGCATGGCTAAGACCCAATCTACATCTCCCAATGCTTCATCAATAGACTTGGGTTCTAATTGAGGGATTAAGGCTATTTGGCTCGTTTGGTCCCTTAAATAGGACCTAGTCCTTACTCCTTGAGTTACATCACCCACTATTTGGTCAATAGGGTGATCTTAGTGATGTCTCAAGGGCCTAGAGGTTGTGGGTTCATTCACTGCTTCGTCTTCATCCTCTAGTGTACTTCTTACTCCCCCTAGATCGTTGCCCTCCAAATGTAGGTCTTGGATTCTTTGGGCAAGGGGTTGGACTTCTTCTATATCCTTATCAATTGAGGCTTTTCTAGGGTAGGTATTTGTTGACTCATCAAATTTAACATTTGAGGACTCCTCAATCACTTTTGTCCTTTTGTTGTAAACTCTATAACCCCTACTATTGGATGAGTACCCAACTAGGATTCCTTCATCGGCTTTTGACTCAAACTTCCTTAGGTCATCTTTGGTGTTTAAAATATAGACTTTACATCCAAAGACCCTAAAGTAATGGACTTGTGGTACTCTTTCATTCCATAATTCAAAAGGTGTTTTTCCTAGGAACCTATGTACCAAAACCCGGTTTTGAATGTAACAAGCGGTGTTAACCGCTTCGGCCCAAAAATAGCTAGGAAGGGAATATGCATTATGCATAGTCCTAGCAGCTTCTTGTAGGGCTCGGTTTCTCCTCTCAACTACCCCATTTTGTTGAGGAGTCCTTAGGCATGAAAATTCATGCTTGTATTCATTTTCTACACAAAATTATGTGAAACTTAAATTTTGGAACTCCCCAGCATGGTCACTCCTAATTCGGTTAATTTTGAGATGTTTTTCGTTTTCTACCCTTTTACTAAATCCTACAAATATTTCTAAGGTATCGTCCTTATGTTTCATAAAGTAAACCCATGTAAACCTAGAAAAGTTATATACTATCACTAAACAATATGAGTAATGATATGCTGAGTGAAAAAATCAGAGTGAATGCCTCAGGGAATGACGTGGCTGCCACCGTGTCACGATCCAAATAAGCAAGGAGCGCGAGCTGCAGTCGGCAAACCCTAAAAGCATTCACTATCCCGCCTCAGCCAAATCATTTCCCTCCCGCACGAAACTCTTCCTCTCCACCTCTTCTCCACCAGCGAAGAAAGCTTCTCCATCTCTTCTCCACCGGCGCTCCTCTTCTTCACTGGAGATCTAGGGTTTAAGCTCCTCTTCTCCGCCTCTTCTCCACCTGCGATTTTAGAGCCTCTCCTCGCCGACTGCCGCCGCTCCATCGAAGTCCAGCGAGGAGCCCGCACCGCTCCTCCAGCTCCCCAGCTCCTCCGGCGATTTAGGTGTTTGCTCTTCCGTTCTCGCACCTCTCCGTCTCGCTGCTCCCGCGCCTCCATCAAGGTTCGATTTTGTTTGTTTTTTTTTTGTTGCTCGACGGGTTTTAAACTGATATGATCTGGGGCTCTGATTCGTAGACCAAACTCATTTAACGTCGTCTGAATGAAAATAAAATACTGAAGTCTGCTGCTCAGCTTGCCTGTTCTTTCTTTTCTTTAACCATGACAATATTTCTTTCTCTTTATTTTGGAAGAGCTTTTTTATTTCCTCTCTTACTATTATAGATGAAAGCTATTTGTTTGTTGCTCTTCAAAATCAACCCAATCAATTCTTTAATCTTCTGGTAAATTGGATCAGCCTTACACTGTGATAGCTCATGTTGGCGAAATATGATATACTTGTCCCATGTCTAGCATAACTAGATTATTAGAGTTTCTCAATTTAACACTGACTTTTTTAGAAGCTAAAGTTTAATGTTTGCCATTTCTCTGACCTTAAAAGAACTTAAATTTAAAAAACACATGAAGTTGGAGTTGTCAACTGAAACTATTAAGTTATAAATGATTTCAGATCATGGCCTCATCTTTTTTTTATTCTTTTCTTAAATTAAGGAGTTAAATTATAATTGTCCTACACTATCTTAAGTCAGTTTAGCCTATGTGAAATAAGAGAACTATATTATTGGTTCTCCATGATGGGCATCTTGGATTCTTATTTCACTTATCCTTACCATTTATAGCCGACTGCAGAGTAAAGAGCAAACTTTGGATTATTTTAGAGGCCTGTTTATCTGTTCGTTTATTCAAATATCCAACAAAATTTTGTTTAATTTATCTATTAGTGCCTATTATATGAATGATTTCTACATTGCCCTCAGTCAATTATTATTTCTTAGCATAGTTAGACAAAGCGGACAGCTACTTACAGCAAAATAAGATTCAGTGAGATGAAGAAAGGAAAGGCTAGTGGGCTGAGTAAGTATAAGTGGCTTCCTTTGCCAAGGTTGGGTGGGATATTATATCTTCTTCATGGTTTTATGACATCAAGTGGTCTTTGAATCATGATGCATATGTTGTATCCTTTGTTTGTTGTTAAGAAGAGGTATATTTACCAGTTTATAATCATATTGGAGGCAGTTTAGTAGCATCAAAGAACATATTGTAGGCAGTTTAGTGCGGGAGTGTGACAGGAAGCCAAATCGAACTTTTCCCTTTAGCAGCAGTCCCCTTCATCTACCTTCATTATCTCATTAATTAGAATCTAGTGTTTAATATCACTTTTTAAGTCTAATGCTGAAGTTAAATTTTTCTATACAACACTCATACTATTTTTCTGATGTCATTATCTCATGATTGTGACTGTAGGAACACTTGGCCTGGCAGCAACAACACTCAGGTTTTTCGATTAAGAAAATTTGTAATTTCTGTGTTATGCACATCTTTGGAATGTTTTTTTAGAGCAAATTGATAAAATTGCAGAGGCCAAGCCTACAGCCATCGTTCAAGCAATGGAAACAATGGGAGTTTTTGGCCTCACCCTTCAACAGGTGAAGAGCCACCTTTAGGTACTTACGTGTGTTTATGTTACCTAACACAAGTAAATTACTTGGATGGTACTTCATGGAATTTTTGTTAACTGAGTACTGATTTTTCTGGAATATTATACTCTCAGATATACAGGAACCAAAGCAAAGATGAGGAGAGGGAACAACACAAAAATGATACAATTACCTTGGACTTTCTATTTTCTACCAGTTTTGAATGACTATCATTAATATCTTAATCTCATATTTGCTCTTGAACACCGCCAATGGTGACACTGAAGGTGTACGTGAAAGTGATGAAACCTTGTCAACCTTTTTGGTGCCATCTCCAGACATCAGGTAAGATGAGCCTTGTGCCAGATAAGCATGAAATATCTTATAGTTCTTCATGCGCTTACTAATAAGCATATTTAGAGGTGAAAAGAACTTCTGAGCGTGACAGGATATAGCCCGATATTTTCAGGGAACATGAAGATGGCGCCTGCAAAACAAGTCTGACAGAAGTAGGCAGACAAATCCCGGAAGAAATAGAGGTAAAAGTTTTCATTTCATGGCCTTGAAATAACATAGTGGAATTCTATGTGTGTGTGTATGGAGGATTAGTCTTGCTCTTATAAGATTTCTCGAGGTATATTTATCAGTAAATTAGCTAGGGATCTGCTATTCACATCTTAATCTCGAACACATTGGATAGCTTTTTCAGATCTTCATTTAAGAAAAAACAATGACTGTAGGATTTTGCAATCTATTATTTAACTGCTTTTCAAATCCATAACCCGCAATATTTACGTTCTTCCTCTGGAAGCAGGTTGAGGATTTCATGCTGCAGCTTAACGGAACACCACAAGACACATGTATGGAATCTTTAGTCGAGGACCCATATGATAAGGCGATTAGAGAGTTTCTGAATGCTTAAGTATTCAAGTTACCTTGTCTCCTTATTACTGGGTGTGTATGACTTAAAACTAATCTTATCTTGTGAGTTCTATATATACATAAATGGAAGACTGCTCAAGTATTCCTGCTGCTGATGAGTATCCGTAATGTTCGATTCAAATGTGTAGTGAATCCTTTGCAATCAATTAAAGATTAGCTGTAATGTGAGTGTCTGTCATTGATATGTTATGATATGGATCTATAATCTGTTCATGCTATCAATTGCAGAATAAACTTTATTGTACTTTGCCGATCTCACACGAGATGATAGGTTGGCAAGTTGAACCTTCGATTTAGAAAATGTAGATGAAATTTAAATTTAATAAACATATGTAGAGCAAACGAGAACCATAGAAACAAATTGTTCCACAGAACAAGAAAAAAAAACACTTGTAAAAGCTAACAATTAGGGATGCCATACAATTGAGTTATAAGGGAAACAATGATTTTCCTAAAGAAATCACAATTTTGGACCATTTTCCCCCCGTTATCTATTGAAACAGTCCGCATCCATTTGGTTATCATCTGACGACGACAAATTTTCCTGTCTAAGTGAACGCAACTAACAGCTACAGCAGCTCTACATTAATCACGTCCAACGATCAAACCTTCAACGCACTGCAGTGAGAGCTTGAAGGGAGGTGTTCTTGTGAACATTTCATCATCAATACATAGAGAATCTAAAATGTCAACTTAATTATTTCAGTTGTTTTGCAGTTTAAGATACAATGATGCCAGTGCTACTTCTTCAATTCATCATCGTCATCGTCAAAGTCTTTATCATCCGAGGATTCTTCCTTTCTAGTTATTTCTTCTCCTCCATTGTCAGCTTGACTCTTCTTCTCCCTCTTCCTTTGTTTCTTCTTTTGGCGTTTCAAACGTTTCTTTGTCGTCCTTTCCTCAGCAGCTTTCAGCCTTTCTTCCCTCCTCATATTGAACTCTGCTATCTCTTTTCTTTTCTGGTAATCAACGTTCATCCTTGCAAGTCGATCTTGCTCTTTCCTCCGCATTTGCCGGTACTGTCAACCATAAACCATTTTCAGAAGTGGACAACCACCAGGAATGATATACCAAACTAAAGCGAGAATGTTTAGACAGGCAAAAATCAGTAATTTGTTTCCTTGGAGACCATTGTCAGAATGATGGTGCCTTAAACACAGTCGAATATCTCCATATCATCCTGCTCTACTCGCAGACAGAAAAAAGAGATCTAAATAGTACTAATTATTTCGTAGTAGCACGCAATAATTGGAACTCACACTGCTTGATGATAATGACAGAATTCTGATAGAGCATTGAGATAGACAAGTAACATAAGTTGGTAGTCTCAGCGTTTCAAGATTATAGAGGCATGGTTGCATACAAGCAATTGCTATATCTAAAACTTAAAATAATAAAATGTTTGGCCTAGTTGCTCTGTCAAGTTTGACAAAAGCTTCAAGATTATATTGGCAAGCCAACTAAAACAAGGTCATAAGTTTGCTCGAGTGTTGTGAATATAGACATTGAATTGCAGAGCATCAAATCTTTAGTTAGAATTAGATGGAACATTTGCTACACTGTACTGATTGGGATGAAATTTCACCAGAAGTGTCCTCTATAAAACATAATGGTTTAACGGATTCACAAGGGCGTATGTACATAAAACATACAAAACCGTTGACGATCTCAAATTCAACCAGTGGCCCGCAATACATAAATCTAACTTAATAGTGGTTCACTTATTACTCATGTACAATTCGTGGATACTATCTCCGTAGAGGACTAAATTAGGGTGTTGTAATCTTGCTCATTTAAAACTTGGACATCCACGGCAAGATCCAAATTCAACTCATAACTCAGAACCATTCTTCTCAGCAGCAATAATATTTGCACCATCAAACAGGCAACCAGTTCCAAACATCAAATCATGATTAGGATTAGGATTAGGATTGGTTTGAAACATTACTAAACATCCATATGAACAATAACACAGACTAAATAACCTTGTCAAATTCAACCAATGACTCAAAATCCTCCAGTCCAAGTTAATAATAGTTTCCTCATTTAAGCAATAAACACTCTTGCTTAAGCAGCAATTCTCAATTTTATGATGTAGTAACAAATTTGAGATTGGAATTCAAATGCTTAACATTATTTGCTACCATACAATTCGAATGCTTTCCGACATGAAGTAGTTCCAACCAAACTGAGAAACCAACAAGAAAAGAGGAAGGAGAGAGAAGAGAGATACCTGATGGAAATCGCCGGAGCCAGAACCAGCAGAACTCCCAGAGGTGTTGCTAACACGAACAGGAACGTTCTCCATGATCCGTCTCCGTCCGGCGGAGCGCGGCCACCTTGATGGCCAGATCCTTGATGGCCGCGGCCACCTTGATGGCCAGATCCTTGATGGCCGCGGCCACCTGAGCCACTTCCTTCTCCGTCCGGCGGAGCGACCGGGCGGCGGAGGCGAGCCGCGCAGGATCGGCTCTCCGGATCGCTGCCTGGGCCTCCGCGCGGTGACCGGAGAGGGCGAGGATGGTTGAGCGGAAGGATCCGTGGCCATCTACCAGGCGGAGGAAGGCGTCCAGGAGGCGATCCGCTCAGGCGGGGCGGCGACAGAGGGCCTCGCGGGTCTGGGGAAGGCAGAGGAGGTCGTCGACCGCAGCAAGTAGGCGGTCGATCGCGTCCATCCCGGAGGAGGAGGAATCTCCGGGGGCGGATCGGATCTGGTCGAGGAGGTGGGAGACAGTGGGGTGGGAACGGCCGGGCAGGCTAGTGGAGCGCAAGCTCTGGCGCTTCTCGCCGCCGAGGCGTCGGAGGGCCGGGACGGAGGCGGACTTGGCCAGCGGCAGCGAGAGCGTTCGACGGAATCCGGTGATCATCTCTACTTCAATTTTGTGCTTCTTCCTCTCTTCTCGCTCAGATCAATTATCTTCTCGCTCAGAGCAACAAAATCGAACCTTGATGGAGGCGCGGGAGCAGCAAGACGGAGAGGTGCGAGAACGGAAGAGCTAACACCTAAATCGCCGGAGGAGCTGGGGAGCTGGAGAGCGGCGCGGGCTCCTCGCTGGACTTCGATGGAGCGGCGGCAGTCGGCGAGGAGAGGCTCTAAAATCGCAGGGTGGAGAAGAGGCGGCGAAGAGGAGCTTAAACCCTAGATCTCCAGTGGAGAAGAGGAGCGCCGGTGGAGAAGAGATAGAGAAGCTTTCTTCGCCGGTGGAGAAGAGGTGGAGAGGAAGAGTTTCGTGCGGGAGGGAAATGATTTGGCTGAGGCGGGATAGTGAATGCTTTTAGGGTTTGCCGACTGCAGCTCGCGCTCCTTGCTGACTTGGATCGTGACACGGTGGCAGCCACGTCATTCCCTGAGGCATTCACTCTGATTTTTTCACTCAGCATATCATTACTCAAACAATATTTACTCCCTACAAGTGAGGGAGTACTATGACAATCAAATAAATCAATATGTAATAACTCTAATGGTAATGTAGTAGTGGTTAGGGTTATACCTTTGAGTGATGATTTTGATTGCTTACCCTCTTGGCATGCATCACACAATTTGGTCTTCTCATACTTGATCTTAGGTAGCCCCTTCACCAACTCTTCCTTGGTTACTCTTGCAATGCTTCTCATGTTGACATGTCCAAGCCTCCGGTGCCACAATCACCCTTCTTCTTCTTTAGACATGAAACACTTAGCAACATTGTTAGTAGCAAAAGAAAAATCAAGATAATACAAATTGGTCTCTCTATACCCTTCTAACATTATTTGATTCATTATGTTTAATTATGCACTTCCTAGCATGAAATTTGACCCTAAAGCCTGCATCACATAACTGACTCACACTAAGTAAGTTAAACTTCATATCTTTAATTAGGAGTACCTTATGTATAGAAATCGTGGGAGATACCTCAATGGTGCCCCTACCAATAATCCTCAGTTTTTCACTATTTCCAAAGGAGACCGTCCCTTCTCTTAAGTAGCTAATAGTAGTGAACTTGCTCACATCCCCAGTCATGTGTCTTGAGCATCCACTATCTACTATCCACATAGTTGAGGCCTCCTTCACCTTTACCTACACAACATGAAAAAAATACTCTTTTGGTACCCAAATCTTTGATCCATAAGCATCATTTAAAAATCTTTTAGGTACTCATGCCTTCTTTGTGTTTCCCTTAGCCCCTAGTCTCCTAGAAGCATCAATCCTACCCGTGAGTGAGACAAACGCCACTTCCTTTGTCTTTGGTCTATATCCTAAGCCGGTCTTGTTATAAACGGCCCTTTGACTGTTAATTATCATATCTAGGTTGCTAGATCCTACTTGGAATTTCCTAAGTGTCTTTGTGAGGTCATCTACCTTTTTCCTTAGTTCCCTATTTTCAGTTTCAAGACATGAAGCATGTGATGTAAGAGAACTTGCATGTAAGTCTTCCTTAAGTTTGGTAGATTCTACTCTAAGCATGGCAATCTCATCCTTTAATTCCTTAATCTTACTTCTAGCCTTAGCTATAGCTAAATCCATGTTAGTGCTAGAAATAATCTTAACTAATGTAGAGGAGGGTAAGTGGTATACCTCACTTACTGAAGCTTCTGACTCGGATGATGAAGAGGAGGAGTCGCTCTCATCACTGCTTGAACTTCTTTCATCGTCTGATGAGTCTGAGTGGTCCATTGCCATGAGAGCAAAGTGTGAGACTTGCTCTTCTTCCTCCTCCGAGGATGATGGATCATCCCACGTCGCCTTGAGGCTGGTGGCACCTTTCTCCTTTCCTTTTGACTTCTTCTTGTCACCTTTCTTCTTCTCCTCCTTCTTGTTATCTCTTCTCTTCAGTTGAGGGCACTCGTTCTTCATGTGTCCCTCTTGGTGGCAGTTGTAGCATATAATGCCCTTGGCCTTACCGTTGCCTTTAGACCCTTTCCTAGCATAAGATTTGTTAGAAAAATTTCTGAAAGCCTTACGCATCTTTCTTACCATGAATGCCTCCTGGTCGCTATCCATGGAGTCACTGGATTCCTCTGAATCGGATGAGGAGGAGTGGACCACCTTCTTCTTCTCCTTCCTCTTCTTCTTCTCCTTTTCTGCAATAAAGGCAATACCCTTCTCTTTGGCCGAGACGTTAGCTTGCTCATGCAATTCAAATTCACAGAATAAATCATCTAATTTAACTATAGACAAATCCCTTGATACCTTGTAGGCATCAACCATGGATACCCACAAAGTGGTTCTTGGGAAGGCTTGTAGAACATACCTGACGATATCCCGGTTCTTGATCTTTTCTCCAATCACGTGGAGCTCATTGATTACCTCCTTCACCCTTCCATGCAGCTGGTTGATAGTCTCATTGCTCTTCATGGATAGGGATTGGAGTTGGGCCACTAGCAAGCCCTTCTTTGCTCTTCTGGACTCGTTTGACCCTTCGTTCAGTTCCACCAACTTGTCCCATAATTCCTTGGTGTTCTTGAACAGCCCCACCTTGTTCAGTTGCTCCTTTGAGAGCCCGCACTGCAGTGTGGTGGTGGCCTTGGCATTGGATTGCGCCCTCTTCATTACCTCCTTCGACCAGGATCCCATCGGTGTCGGTTCCCCTCTTTCATCGACGGGTGCCTCGAAACCATCTGCAATGCTAATCCAATTCTCAATATCGTTCATAAGGTAGTATTGCATCCTACCTTTCCAGTAAGCAAAGTCGTTCCCGTTGAAGAAGGGTGTGTTGGATCGAGAAAACTGATAGAGGGGGGGTGAATATCGGAAATCGTTCAGAATTTCGTAAAGAGCAATTGCTCAGCGGAAGTAAAAATAAACACAACACAGAGACACAGTCGATTTTACTTGGTTCGGAGCCTGTGTCGACTCCTACTCCAAGGCCCACGGTCGTTGACCGTTTACTTTGGGCAATTCTATATGAATCGCAATAATAGTTACAGAATTTAGTTACAAAGTAAGTGCACGAAAAGAATAATAAAGAATTGCGCTCTTCGTTACCGACGTCTGGAGTGTATTGACTTTTTCGGGGCAGCGGGACGTCGTCGGCTCTAGTTGGAGTGTTTCCGGGGCAAGGCACGAGCGTAGAAGAGCTTTGAGGCGTTGAGAGAATTGATACACCGAAGCCTTGGTCTAGGGCCCTTTATATAGGGCCAGGGGGCGCCCGGGACGTCGGGGGCGCCCCCCACGTGTCCTTCGATCCGGTCCAATCTCGGTCAGCATCTGATCCCCTTATCTTCGGGATCCGCTTTGACCGGGGCGCCCGGAGCGCTCTGGGCGCCCGGGTTGACCGGGTCAAATCTTATCTTCTGGCTTCGAAGGCTTCTGGTCCGAGGCATGCTCATGGGGGCGCCCGGGACGCTGGGGGCGCCCGGGAGCAGCGGGGGCGCCCCGCCCAGCAGCTGTTCGAACCCTTTTTTCTTTGACTTGTTTTGTATGCACCTTGGGGGCGCCCGGGACACTCCGGGCGCCCTACTCAGCCATTGCCTCTCTCCTTTGAGGCTTTCTGAGCTACAGACACACGTTCCTTCGGTCCTGCATCCAGGGTTAGTCCAAAACACAATGCAACAATAAAATATTTATTTATACAGCCTTAGCTGTCTTGGTTCTGACTTTGGTCTCCAAAATGGATCCCTAGGTCGAACCGACGCCTACTGTTCCCTCGACGGGGAACGCGTCCTCACCTACTCCTCTCGGGAGAATTTACCTGATGCCAACCGTTCCTCTGGTTGGACTTTTGACTGACGGTCCTTTGTCAGGTCTTTGGACGCCGAGCTGTCCTTCGCCCGGTGCCTAGCATTCCTTCGCTAGGGCTTTAGTACCCTGGCATTCCTTCGCCAAGTGCCTAGCAATCCTTTGCTAGGGCTTTGTTTCCTGGTAGCCCTTCGCCAGTGCCTAGCAGTCCTTCGCTAGGGCTTTGTTTCCTGGCAGCCCTTCGCCAGGTGCCTAGCAGCCCTTCGCTAGGACTTGGTTTCCTGGCAGCCCTTCGCCAGGTGCCTAGCCCTTTGCCAGGTGCCTAGCAGCCCTTCGCTAGGACTTTGTTTCCTGGCATCCCTTCGCCAGGTACCTAGCAGCCCTTCGCTAGGACTTTTCCTGCACACTTGAGTAAGCTTGTTAGATCACCAATAAACTTAACTTTGAATCCTTTGCCAATATCAAAACAAGGTTCGATAAGGTGCTTTCTGCACCAACAGGGTGGTCGTGCAGTGGAGTATCCCTCTTGAAACGTCATTTTACTTGCTCCGGTTGATGGTGAGTTCTTCTGAAACGAACCAGCTCTAATACCAACTGATGGATCGATTTGGCGTGCTAGAGGGGGGGGGGTGAATAGCACTTTTTCGGTTTGATCTCTATAAGTTTGTTAGCGCAGCAGAAATAATATGCAAATGAAAATAAGAACAATGCTAACAACGAAAGTTTACTTGGTATCCACCTAGATGGTGACTAATCCAAGGATCCACGCCGTATACCACTTCACTATGAAAAATTCTCCTTCAGGTGGAGAAACCTGTACAGTGGTGATCTTCCATTTTACAGACTATAGTGAAATGAGAGAGAGGAAGTCAAGAACACTTTTCACACGAGCAGCACTTCGTCGTAGTACGGAACCGTACCGCTCACGTGCAAAAGGTCCTCCTTTTATAGGAGAACAGGACAAACTCGCAGTCTGCCCAGCCCCGTACCAGTCGACTGCCCCTGGGGCAATCGACTGGCTTAGCATTAATTGCTAGCCAACGGCTAGTTTTCGAGGTATACCAGTCAACTGCCTCTGGGCTAGTCAATTGGTAGAAGGCTGAAAAACCTTCTGTGAGTTTTGGCAGTCGACTGCCCTCTGGCCAGTCGACTGCCCACTCACTCCCAGCCAGTCTTCACATAGTCCTTCATGTATGCCTTCAGGTTCACTCCTTGGCTCGCCCCTTGAAGTCATCTTCCTCTAGCTCTCGTCCCTCGGATGTGCACACAAGCCTCCCTTGGCTTGCCTCCATGTCACCCTTTACGTGTGCCCTTGAAGTCCACTTCCCGGCTTGCCCTTGAAGTCCTCCTCCCTCGCCTCTCGTCCCTCGAATATGTCCACCATGTGTGATTCTCCAAGTCCTGCAAACTCAATCACACACATCAAAGACAACACAACACTCTAACCTTAAGCATATTCACACACACACACACGCACACACACATCAAACCCTTGATCTTCCAATCATTTAAGAGTCGATTGCCTCAACATGGACTAGTCCGTAGATGCCATGAATCCAGGAGTTGGTCGAACTCTTTTTAGGAAATAAAATTTAGGAAAGATTGAGATCTTGATATAGGGGAAGGAGCAATGGGATTCATTCATGGTTGTGATGGGATCAAACAAAAGAAAACATTCTAGGAAGAAAAATGAGTCAAATGCAACTTACTGGATGGAATTAATCGGAATGATTTCGTCCGACTCATCGTCTCTTTCTCCTTCTTGGTGATCGATCGATCGCTACCAAGTAGTGCCCCACCGAAGTAGAAATCGAGGAAAAAGATTAGCATCTCAAAGAAGCACTGAAAATTTAAGTTTAATAATATACAATAGATAATGAAATAAAGAAATCGATGATGAAGATGAAGCAATGACTAGTGAATGGGACGGCGATATGGGGAAAAGGTCGGGGCTTGGGGGAGGGTGGTTTGGGCTTCCAGGCATCAGCGAATCACGTCACCTGCTGTAATGGTGAATCGCGCCAAGGAAGTTTTAACGGCGTTGGAGTGGACACGGACGGAGGCACAAGTGACATTTGTAGGGATCTACAGGCAAAAATATTTAAAATCACAGTGGAAATAATAGATCTCAAGAGCGATCCATACGAAAGAAAACTCATACAAAGCTAGATCTATAAATTCCTATCTTATAGGTATATCTTTGGCACATGCTCTTCGATTATCCAGCTTGTCCGAGGTATGTCGAATTTCTTGCACTTTCAAGTGTCTATACCTGTATGCGTATCAACACAAACACGATCTCTCAAGCTTCGGAGAAGAATCGCCTTTGTTATGTTAGTCACAAGAGGAGATTCACAAAGCAAGAAGAAGAGGGAGAAGAAGGGATTTCGGCCAAGGGAAGGAAGGGAAGAAAAATGACAAATAGTTCATCCAAATGACAAGAAAAACTTTTTTATACTCATCCCATGAATATGAAGAGTTTTTGTCCCTTTAGCTTCCCTCCATTAAAGCTAATAAAAACCCAATTAGAGCACATGATTCTCATGTAACTCTTCAACTTCTCTTCATCCAATGAAGAGAAACTTTTCATCTTCCCTTATTATTAATTTATTAAATATTTAAATAAATTAATATCTCATTCAAATGTGGTTGAGTCTAATCTAAATAAGTCTAACTCAAATTATATCTCAATCCCATAATCTAATTGAATTCACTTGAGTCTAACTCAATTAATCCAATACAGATCAAATCTTAGTCAAACTAAGATCAATTAATCTCCGAAGCATCGTGTCCTTAGTGTGTGACCCAATAGGTTGTCGTAATGTTAACAATGTGTCTAAACCACTTTAGACACATAAGCAATGAGCGGAATCTAGCAATACATCATTGTTACCCAAGTGACGAGAAAGTCGAGATCCGACTTAACCTCCGTGACTATGACAATGTATGACCTTGTCCTTCTATCCTTGATATCTAGATTGACCAATGAGGCATAAACCGTGTCATTCTCGATCAATATTTGTGTTTCTCAATCCTCGAGTAGACCCACACAAACAAATGAGCTCAATATCTCATATTAACTCATTTGAGCATGACTATGCGTTTTAGTAGTCCTACTCAATCAAGAGGTCCACATATATCACTCTCGTAATATGGGAGAGATAGATCTCATCTACATCACTCATATCCCTCCGCATAATTCATTACATACCCAGTGATCGCCTTTATAGTCCACCTTATTATGGGTGACGTTTGACGATACCAAAGTACATAACTCCTTATGTACGAAACCGTAGTGACTTAAGGTCTAAGGGTCATTCATACTAATAGTCACATAAGAAAGTTTATGACAATCTATGAAGCTTTCTCATGATGGGTCAATTCAATACACATTCTCTAATGTATACCCATGTGTCAACTTGATATCACATATCCATAACTTATGAGTTAAAATCATCAATTGACCTATATGCTAAACTCCATGCATTAATCTTGTCCTTGAATATTAATGCTTGACTAGGAATGATTTAGTGTAGTATTCTCTGTTGGATCGAGAGAACCGATAGAGGGGGGGTGAATATCGGAAATCGTTCGTATTTAGGGAAAGAGCAATTGCACAGCGGAAGATAAAAAAAATACGCGAACACAGTACTTTTTACTTGGTTCGGAGCCTAGGTCGACTCCTACTCCAAGGCCCACGATCGTTGATCGTTTACTTTAGGCAATTCTATATGAGGCGCAAAAACAGTTTACAAAGATTGATTTACAAATATAGCATAGTAAACTTTAATAATTAAAAAGGCTCTTCTTTTACCGACGTCCGATTGTAGGTTGACTTTTTCCGGAGCAGCGGGACGTCGTCGGCTCAAGTTGGGCAGTTTCCGGAGCGAGGCGCGAGAGCAGAAGAGCGTAGAAGCGTTGATTCGAAGTGTTGTTTGAAGCCTGGGGTCGAGGGCCCTTTATATAGGGCCTGGGGGCACCCGGGACGTCGGGGGCGCCCCCCCACGTGGCGGTCGATCCGTCTCCAGCGCGGTCAACATCTGATCCCTTCAAAATCGGGATCAGGTTTGACCGGGGCGCCCGGAGTGCTCAGGGCGCCCGTATTGACCGGGTCATATCTTCATCCTCTTGGCTTCGCGAGGGTGTGCTTCGGCAGCAGGCACTGGGGGCGCCCGCGACAGGCGGGGCGCCCGGAGCATCCGGGGCGCCCGGAGCATCCGGGGCGCCCCGACATATAGCTGTCGAGGCGTGTTTTCGCTCCTGCTGACTTGGGTTGACCTTCGGGGCGCCCGGAACATCCGGGGCGCCCTGCTCAGCTTCTGCCTCACTCCTTTGAGGCTCTCTGAGCTGCAGATACTCAGTCCTTCGGTCCTGCATCCAGGGTTAGTCCAAAAAGCAGTATTATATTATTTTATACAGCCTTTAGCTGTCTTGGTTCTGACTTTGGGTTTCCAAAATGGAACCCTAGGTCGAACCGACGCCTACTGTTCCCTCGACGGGGAACGCGTCCTCACCTACTCCTCTCGGGAGATTGTACCTGATGCCAACCGCTCCTCTGGTTGGACTTTTGCCTGGCGGTCCATTGCTAGGTCTTGGATACCGAGCTGCCCTTCGCCCGGTGCCTAGCATTCCTTCGCTAGGGCTTCTCACCCTGGCATTCCTTCGCCAATGCCTAGCTGTCCTTCGCAAGGGCTTTGTATCCTGGCATTCCTTCGCCAGGTGCCTAGCAGCCCTTCGCTAGGACTTTATTTTCCTGGCAGCCCTTCGCCAGGTGCCTAGCAGCCCTTCGCCAAGACTTTGTTTCCTGGCAGCCCTTCGCTAGGACTTTTCCTGCACACTTGAGTAATAACATTAGATCACAAATAGACTTAACTTTGAATCCTTTGCCAATATCAAAATAAGGTTCGATATGGTGCTTCCTGCACCAACAATCTCCCCCTTTTTGATTTATGGCAACACAATTCAAAGTTAAGTAAAAACATATGACAGTTAATGACAGAAGATAAAAACACAATGAAGTATGAACGGAGTATAAACAGAATAGATTTAAAAAATTCTTTATTTCTCATACTCCCCCTAAAACCCTGAATTCTTATGTTAAAACACTTAACTTTGACCTTTCCTCCCCCTTTGACATATATCAAAAACAAAACATGGGTGAACAGGGTACAATTTTGAGAAGTTTTGCTTACAAGGCTTTGCAAAAAGGAATTTTGCTTAGGCAAAATTTTGAAGGCAAATTTCCCAAAAACAATTTGTTTAAAAAATTTTTTTGCATACTTAGAGATATTTGTTTGGAAACACTTTGTGCATTTTGGAAAACAAGATCTTTAAGAAATTTCTAGACAAGTTTTTCACCAAAAAACTTTACTTGGAAATATTTGGCAAAAAATTTTTGAACAAATTTTTTGAAAAAAAATTTACTTAGGAGAAGACATGCACTTAACAAAAATTTGAAACACTTAGAAATACTTAGAAACTTTTGAAGCACTTTTTGAAAAAGAGATAAAGATTAAAACAATTTCTCTCTTTCCTTTCTCTCCCCCTTAATGTGAAATTCTTCTCCTAAGTTTTAAACCATTTCTAAGATAACCTTTCTAAAAAAAATGTTTAAGAAAGAATTTAATTTCTAATATCACACTTTTTCTACTCTCCCCCGAAATATATTTTGAAGGAAGGTTTGAGAAGAAATTACGTATCAGAGCCTATGAGTTTTGAAAATATAAAAGTACTTAGTATAACTTTTAAAAGCATAGCAAAAAAAACTTTAAACTGCACCAACAAAACTCCATAAAAAAATATTTTATATTTGTAGGCAAATCTTTTAGAAATTTCATGCACTTAGAACACTATTGCCTTTACAAGTATTAGTACTTTTCAAAACATTATACTTTGAAAAATAGAAGTACTTTTGAAGATTATGCATTAAAACAAATTAATTTTATTTTGAATAGTTGACTTGATTTCTTTTCCAGTCTGACACAATCCTAGGAAACCTTGTTAACTACAAGGACATTTTCCTAAGTGTCCTGGAAATTTTTCAACCCAAGTAAATATTATTTCACAAGGTATTTCAAAAATAATTTTATAAGCCACAAAAACATTTTAAAATAATATTATTTTGTAAGATAAATGTTTTCGACACAATTTTGAAAATATAGTGTATGAAAACATATTATTTTGAAATGTTTAATAACTCTTTTAATTTGACCTTCCCCTAAACTTGATACAGTTCTTGGAAGCTTGTTGACCACAAGTATTCTTCCTCTAAGTTCTTAGGGTTCAGTTCAGATCAAAAGAATAATAAAAAATAATTGCCTGCTAGAAATATTTTCTTTTGGTTTAGACTCCCCCTAAATTTGACACATCCTCGGAGTCCTTGTAGATCATTAAGTAGACCTCCTTTGTGTCTTTAGGGTTTACCAAAATCAAAAGAATAACTTTGAAGTATGATAATTTTTAAGAAGATATTTTTGAAAACACAACTTGGAATGATAGCACAGTTTTCGAAAAGCATGATGATAATTTTTCAAAGAGATAGTAATATACGAGGTTTTTGAATCAAATTATTGAAAACCTTATTTTGAGATGATACTAAATTTTAGAGCATAAGGTTTTTGAAAAATCTAAATTTTTTTTTTAAACAAAGGTTAACAACTCCCCCTGTATTCGACACTGTCTGACTTTATCTAAGTGCCTTAAGAGACTTCAGTGTTGACCAGTGTTGACTAGGGTTGACAATGTTAACTTGGTTTTACCAATCAATAATTGACTCAATCAAGTCCTAGGTCTTAGTATTAATTCAATCAAGACTTAGTTTGATGAGTTAATTTTCAAAACACATGAGCTTCACTTTTTGAAAAATGTTGAGTGGAAAACATATAGAGTTAATTTAGAATTAATTTTGGAAAATAATTGAGTGGATTTTGAGTTAATTTTGAAAGAGTATTGAACTACATTATTAGGTCCTAGATGTCTCACCTAGTTCTACGTGATCAAGCATGTTAACCTTATGGGTTTTGTGAGACAAATTTAAATAGAAGTAAGGATTTTACTTTGAAAAATCATGATTAATTTTGAAAAATTGAATTAACTTTGAAAACCACTTTAATGAATTTTAACTTTATTTTGAAAAAGTAGTTGATTCTAAGGTCAATTGAAATTTGTGTTAGATTTGAATTTGACAAGAAGTAACTTGAATTTGAATTTCAAAAATTGGCTTCCAGGTCTTGGCGAGGCACTAGGCCTTCTTTGGCCGTAGCCTTATTGGATCATCAACCCTTTCCTAGACAAAGACTTTTAGTGAAATTTCATCTTCAAAATTACCTTTTGATAAATTCTGGTCTAACTAGTTTGGGTCTTGGATCGGTAGCTTCGGCTAGTTCCGCCAAAATGGCTTCCCTAACGTACTATCATCTCACCTCCACCCAATACTATGTTGTTCAAATTTCAGTTAAACCATTTTAGTCCTTAAACTAACCAATCCTAATTTTAAGCAAAAAAAATAAAAAGAAGCATACAATTAAAGCAAAAAAATGATCTAAGTTATATCATAATCGTAATAATATTCTGGATTTTCAAAAACAGCAATATTATGAATTAAATTTTTATATGAATTAAAGATACCCATCTTTCTTTTGCTTGATTGTTTCTTCAGTATTTTGTAGTGGTCGCGAGCCAATTGGACCAGTTTCCAAGGATCCCTTCCTTCGTCGTCATATTCTGAGTCTGAGTCGGACTCAGGTACTGGAATATTTTAAATACACCTATAGATATTATTTATTTGAAAATAAAAGGCGAGACTGTTCGAGTGGTGTTGATTAACAAAAAGAAAAGAAATAAAATAAAAAATTCGTAAATCCGAAAAACTCTCAAATTGGTGGTTGCACCAAATTTGAGCTTCCCCGCTTTGATACCACTTGTTGGATCGAGAGAACCGATAGAGGGGGGGTGAATATCAGAAATCGTTCGGATTTAGGGAAAGACCAATTGCACAGCGGAAGATAAAAACAAATACGCGAACACAGTACTTTTTACTTAGCTCGGAGCCTAGGTCGACTCCTACTCCAAGGCCCACGATCGTTGATCGTTTACTTTAGGCAATTCTATATAAGGCGCAAAAACAGTTTACAAAGATTGATTTACAAATATAGCACAGTAAACTTTAATAATTAAAAAGGCTCTTCTTTTACCGACGTCCGATTGTAGGTTGACTTTTTCCGGAGCAGTGGGACGTCGTCGGCTCGAGTTGGGCAGTTTCCGGAGCGAGGCGCGAGAGCAGAAGAGCGTAGAAGCGTTGATTCGAAGTGTTGTTTGAAGCCTGGGGTCGAGGGCCCTTTATATAGGGCCTGGGGGCGCCCGGGATGTCAGGGGCGCCCCCGCACGTGGCGGTCGATCCGTCTCCAGCGCGGTCAACATCAGATCCCTTCAAAATCAGGATCAGGTTTGACCGGGGCGCCCGGAGCGCTCGGGGCGCCCGTATTGACCGGGTCATATCTTCATCCTCTTGGCTTCGCGAGGGTGTGCTTCGGCAGTAGGCACTGGGGGCGCCCGCGACAGGCGGGGCGCCCGCGACAGGCGGGGCGCCCGGAGCATCCGGGGCGCCCGGAGCATCCGGGGCGCCCGGAGCATCCGGGGCGCCCCGACATATAGCTGTCGAGGCGTGTTTTCGCTCCTGCTGACTTGGGTTGACCTTGGGGGCTCCCGGAACATCCGGGGCGCCCTGCTCAGCTTCTGCCTCACTCCTTTGAGGCTCTCTGAGCTGTAGATACTCAGTCCTTCGGTCCTGCATCCAGGGTTAGTCCAAAAAGCAGTATTATATTATTTTATACAGCCTTTAGCTGTCTTGGTTCTGACTTTGGGTTTCCAAAATGGAACCCTAGGTCGAACCGACGCCTACTGTTCCCTCGACGGGGAACGCGTCCTCACCTACTCCTCTCGGGAGATTGTACCTGATGCCAACCGCTCCTCTGGTTGGACTTTTGCCTGGCGGTCCTTTGCCAGGTCTTGGATACCGAGCTGTCCTTCGCCCGGTGCCTAGCATTCCTTCGCTAGGGCTTCTCACCCTGGCATTCCTTCGCCAGTGCCTAGCAGTCCTTCGCTAGGGCTTTGTATCCTGGCATTCCTTCGCCAGGTGCCTAGCAGCCCTTCGCTAGGACTTTATTTTCCTGGCAGCCCTTCGCCAGGTGCCTAGCAGCCCTTCACTAGGACTTTGTTTCCTGGCAGCCCTTCGCCAGGTGACTAGCAGCCCTTCGCTAGGACTTTTCCTGCACACTTGAGTAATAACATTAGATCACAAATAGACTTAACTTTGAATCCTTTGCCAATATCAAAACAAGGTTCGATATGGTGCTTCCTGCACCAACATTCTCTACATCATCTCACTATCGATTCAACCAATCGATATGATGTAGATGAGAACCTACTACCCAAGGACATTATTATACTTAGTTATTTGGCACAAATATTAAGTAAGTATAATAACCAAACTTGTCTTTGTTAATAATAGAATATGATACAAAAGTCCCTAGTCAATCATCACATAATTGGCTCTAAGACTCCCACTAGCAATATCTCATTAGCACTAGTGTCAATCACTGTAATATCTAATACCCAGTGACCTAGTGTGACTATCATGCTTCCTCTGTGCCAAAGCCTTGGTCAAAGGATCCATGATGTTAGCATCAGTGGGTACTCTACATATCCTCACATTTCCTCTATCGATGATCTCTCGAATGAGATGGAAACGTCATAGTATGTGTTTGGTCCGCTAATGAAAGCAAGGTTCCTTAGCCTGTGCAATAGCCCCATTGTTGTCACAATAGAGATCTATCGGGTTTGCTATACTAGGAACCACACCAAGCTCTGTAATGAACTTCCGGATCCAAACAACCTCCCTTGTTGCATCAGACGCAACAATATACTCAGTCTCTATTGTAGAATCTATGACTGTGTCCTGCTTCGAACTCTTCCAGCTCACAGCGCCACCATTCAAGCAAAATACATACACTGACTACAATCGAAAATCACCCTGTTGGTTTGGAAGCTTACATCACTGTAACCCTTTATAGCTAGCTCCTCATTGCCTCCAAATATCAAGAAATATTCTTTCGTCCTTCGTAAGTACTTAAGAATATTCTTGATAGCTGTCTAGTGACTTTCACCTTGATCTGACTGGTATCTGCTTGTCATGCTCAAAGTATACGAGGCATCTAGATGAATACAAAGCAAGACATACATGATAGACCCTATAGCAGATGTATAAGGGATCTGATCCATGCAGTCTCTCTCCTCCTTAGAAGAGGGACATTGAGTCTTCGAAAAACTCACACCATGTGACATCGACAGAATCCCTTCTTGGAATTCTGTATGGCAAAACAATTTAGCATCTTGCCAATATATGTACTTTGACTTAAGCCAAGCCTTCTCTTAGATCTATCTCTATAGATCTTGATGCCTAGGATATAGTCTACTTCACCTAAGTCTTTCATTGAGAAACAATTCCCTAGCCATATCGTCATAGATTGTAGTGAAGGGATATCATTTCCAATGAGGAGTATGTCATCCACAAACAAGATCAGGAAGATAACTGTGCTCCCACTAACCCTCTTATAGATATAGGGTTCATCTTCATTCTTGATGAAATCAAACTCTTTGATTGCATCATCGAATCAAAGATTCCAACTTAGAGAAGCTTGCTTTAGCCCATAAATGGACCTTTGCAACTTACATACATTTCCAGCATGCTTTAGATTTACAAAACCCTCAGGTTGTGTCATGCACACATCCTCGAGTATATTTCCATTTAGGAATGCAGTTTTGACATCCATCTACCAGATTTCATAATCATGGTAAGCTGCAATAGCAAGCATGATCCGAATAGACCTAAGCATCGCAACTGACGAAAAGGTTTCATCATAGTCGATACCATGAATCTGCTTGAAACCTTTAGCTACCAATCGCCCTTTATAGGTATGCATAAGACCATCCATCTCAGTCTTTCTTTTAAAGACCCACTTACACCCAATGGGTTTAATCCCCTCAGGTGGATCAACCAAAGTCCATACTCGGTTAGTGTACCAATCTCATGATCCATAATATTTTATGGTGCATGTTCAATGTCCATGAAGGCCTCAGTACTATCTGCATCTTGAACTTCTTCAAGATGGATTTTACTTCCACTATTTCTTCTAGAAATAAACTCTCTTTCTAGAAAAATATCATTTCTAGCGATAAACACTTTACCCAATATGGGATTGTAGAAGTAATATCCATTCGTTTCCTTGGGATATCCTACAAAACAACACTTATCATATTTGTGTTGGTTTCGGTTGCATCGTGATTCCTCTCCATGTCCCTGGATTAAAATTTTATTAATTAAAACAAATCCGGATGGAAGGAAACTGCCCAAGCGATCATTTTCATCATCATACTAATCAATTGAGTGATCTCTTGAACAAACTTGTTGTTCAAGCAATTCAAACTCCTTCATCGATTACCCGCGGAAAAGATGACAAATTAGATAGCCGGTTTTTGTGTTTATCTTCGAGGTCCATGACAAAAACATGATAAGAATTAAACTAGATACAAGATTAAAACAAAACAAGATTTATTATCTCTTGATCTTCTACTGTATTTCTATCCTCTTCTTGGACGTCATGTGGGTGACAGTCTTCCAAGAAACGTAGTCACCAACGCCCTCCTTTTACTTCTTCTTGATTGCGCCGATCACCAAAGGAAGAAGAGTCACTTTCCTCCTTGCGCCGCCGGCCACTTCCCACCTTCTACCTTGCACCTCCGGCCCTATTCCACCTTCATGGATGCGCCGGCCAAAGGAAAGAAGGGAGAAAGAAGAAGAAGAGGAAAACCCAAGCCCTAACCACTCTTCTCCCTCCTCTTCCTTGCGGCGCCGAACACCAAGGATTGGTGCACCACCGGCCACTCCTTTCCCCTACTTGACATGTTGAAGCCGAGCACACAAGGAAGGAAAAGAGATGAAGATGAAGAGAAGAAGATGAAGTATCTTCTTCCTCTCCCCTTGTGCCACTTCCTTCTTCCTCCTCCAAGCTGTCGGCGCCAACCCTACGGGAGAGAGAGAGAGGGAGAGAGAATAATAGAAACTTAGGGTTAATTATGATGTCTTGGTCTCATGACTCATGAGGTATATATATGCTACAATAGGGACCATGAGGAGGAGTTGGTTTTGATCTCCTAATAGATCCTAAACCCGACCCATTAATGATAACCCGCTCCACTAATGGGTTACCATTGAACTACCGCACCAACCCTATAATTAAATATGGGCTCCACCATATTATGTGTACATTATCTCCCCGTGTTTAAGATCTTACATATCCATTAATTAATTAAATTATTGATAATTTAATTAATTAATATCTAACTCCATGAGTAGTACCATTCAACCTTATCATCATGTCGGACCAAGTCCACCTGCAGAATTTACATGATGAACTTTATGAGCTCCTCAAGGGGACATCATCATCCTAACGCATTAGGACACAGTTTCCTTCTATAATCAACGACATATTATGTAAATAATATTATTTATCAATTTACCGGGTCTATTGATTTAACAAATAAATCTCGCCCATTGGTAAATTAAAGAAATAGATATTAAGTACATGTATCCGTTATTATATCAGGATTAAGAGCATGTACATCATAATATCTGAGGTCTGATTCGATTATATAGTCAGTATAAATCGAATCACCTCTAAGTCGGTCCTGCTCAATACACACAAAGTGTACTAGTGTAATTCTATAGTTAAGATAGACTAATACCAAATTACACTACAACCATTCCAATGGTTTGTCCAAATTCATCTCGGTTGTGAGTCACTACTTATACTTTACAAGGGACTGATAACATGATCATCTGTGTAGCACCACATACCATGTTATCTACAATGTAAAGTAAAGGACAATAGCATATATATCAAATATAAAATGCAAACAATGACCATGTGATTCTTATTCCAAAATATAGATGTGCATACAAAAGCTAGGCTTTTAGTATACATCCTAACAATTTGGGTCCTAGTTTATCTGACACTACCATAAAAAATAGCATTCTAGACGGAATTCCGTCGGTAAACACACTTACCGATAGAATTCTATCGGTAATATATGGTTTTCTTGTAGTGTGAGACTTGACGTTGAACGTAAGCCTCACAACCCCAAATCTTCATAAAAGACATCATGGACTCTTCCCAATCCATATCGTATATGGTGTCATTATGACAACCTTTGATGGAGCTCGGTGTGAAAAGAGTCGTCTCTAGAGCGAATCCCTAAAAGGAAGTAGGAAGATCTGTCTGACTCATCATCGATCGTACCATATCTAACAGAGTACGATTTCTCCTCTCAGACACACCATTCCACTATGGTATTCCAGGTGAAGTGAGTTGGGATATGATCCCACACTCATCTACATGGTCATGAAACTCTTGGCTATGGTATTCACCACCTCGATCTGATCCAAGCATCTTAATACTCTTGCAAAATAGGTTTTGTACTTCACTCTTGAATTCTTTAAACTTTTCAAAGGATTCCGATTTGTGTTTCATGAGATACACATAGTTGTATCTACTGACATCATCAGTGAAAGTGATGAAGTACTAATAGCCTCCTCTAGCTGCAACATTGAAAGGGTCACATACATCAGTATGTATGAGTCCTAACAAGTCTATCACTCTTTCACCATGTTCACTAAATGGAGTCTTGGTCATCTTGGCTAGAAGACAAAATTCACATGTCTCATATGATTTAAAATCAAATGAGTCCAATAATCCATCCTTATGGAGTTGGGATATGCGACTCTCATTTATATGACCCAAGTGACAATGCCAGAGATATGATTGGTTCAAATCATTTGGTTTGAACCGTTTGATATTTATGTTATAGATTAGGTTCTCTAAGTCTATAACATAGAGTTCATTCATAAGTGGTGCATTACAATAAAACATACTATTTAATATTATAGAACAACATTTGTCTTTTATGATAAATAAAAATCCTTTCTTATCCAAACAAGATGCAGAAATTATGTTCTTAGTTAGTGTAGGTATATAAAAGCACTCCTCAAGTTCTAAGATAAGCCCAGTACGCAAAGATAAGGAATATGTTTTTACAACTATAGCAGCAACTCTTGCACCATTATCTACTCGTAGGTCACTTCACCCATTATCAACGATCTAGCTCTTCGAAGGCCCTGCACATTAGTATAAATGTGAGACGTGCAACCAGTATCTAATACCCAAGAAGAGGAAGTAGATAGATTAACTTCTATAACAAAAATACTTAAGGTAGAAGTCTCACTTCTTTTCTTCTTTACTTCCTCTAGGTAGAGTTTGCAGTTTCTTTTCCAATATCCGGTCTCACCATAGTGGAAGCAGGTCTCTTCCTTAGGCACCTCGCCTTTGGCCTTCATTGCTGTAGAGTTGATCTTACCATTGGCATGGGACTTACCCTTGCCCTTAGGCTTCCATTTGCCTTTGCCCTTCTGTACCATTAGTATATTGTTGATATTGGTTTTCTTGAGATTGGGTTCAGCAGTTCTCAACATGTTGAGCATCTCAGGAAATGGATTATCAATTTCGTTCATGTTATAGTTCATGACAAATTGATTGTACTCTTCCGTCAATGATTGCAAGATAAGGTCCGTGGACAATTCTTGACCCAGTGGAAATCCTAGTCTTTCAAGGTTCTCGACATATCCAATCATCTTGAGTATGCAAGTTCCTACAGGAGTTCCTTCTTGCATCTTGCATGCAAATAGGGTCTTAGACACCTCAAACCGCTCGTACCTAGCTTACCCTTGACATAGTTATTTTAGGTGCTCAACCATATCATGTGCATCCATGTTCTCATGTTGCTTCTGAAGCTCAGAGTTCATGGTGGCAAACATAAGGCATGATACATCGTGTGCATCATCTTGATGCTTCTTGTAAGCATCTTTTTTGGCACAAGTGACGATAGTGATGAGTGCTTCTAGAAGAGGTTGCTCTAGGATGGATAATTTTCGTTTTTGTTTGAGGGTGATTCTCAAGTTTCTGTACCAATCCAGGAAATTAGCTTCGTTGAGCTTGTCCTTCTCAAGGACGGATTGCAGAGAAAGTATTTGCTGTGTTAAACAACATAGTGATCTACAACAGTAAAACATGCAGAAATAAGTATCATATCTAGATCATTTAATTAGGTCTTTAATTAAATGATACTCCTACTGAATCATAGAGCTTTGGTAGGGCTAGACATGGATGTAGGCAAACTCAATTTGCCCACACTACTAGCTCCAAATCAAATAGCGATCATATTCATGTCAGACAAGATTCATATTATACCTCATCTTGAGTTAGCTTTGGCTAATTGCCCATGACTTGGTATAATTAGGTAGGTAATATTTTACCAATTACATCTTATGTAACTCTTGGAAACAAAGGGTCAAGATCCACTTTACACATCATCTTGAGTTAGCTTTGGCTAATCGCCCAAGACTTAGTATAATTGTTCTCTTACCCAATTTTTCCAATATTTGGGATATGCCTCTAAGTTTCTCAATCCAATTGAGGTGACTTTGTTAAGTCTCACCAAAGCTCGATAGCGGGACATTACAATTGTCCTCTAGCACTCTACCAAGATAAAATGTGTCACTTTGCTTTGGCAACCCAACAATAAATGATCGAGGTAGTTTATGAGTATCAAACTTTGGTAGGCATATCGAGTTGACTTAATTAAGATAAATGTTTATCTAATCATGTATCACATACATGCATTGCATATATCAACATATAAGCGATAAAACGTGACATGGTTATGACCCATATACTACTATCTTCTCAAGCCAATAGAAAATCGATGGTCAACCTAAGGATAACATCTTCTCCAAGTGCATTCTTCGGTCGTCATGTGTCGTCGGCATCCTTCTTGTAACTTCATCCATCAATGGACATTTCACTCGTCATTTTATACATTACAAATTAAGAAATCTCAGTTATATTCGAGTCTAAATCTATTTTACAACTAGAAAAATAGAGATAAGGCACGACACGCAGGCCGTATTATAAATTATATTACAACATGCACACACACATAATACATCCAATCATATTGGGGTTAAGACCATAATCATAGACCATGTCATCAATCACACATAATAGATCTTTATTATGAGTACAAAAATCGCTCATGAGCAGAAACATCACGGCAGTCCCGCTAGCCGGTTCGCGGGCGGGGTCAAGGGGCAACACCCCCGAAACAAAATTTCTTTTGTTAACTCCTTGAATGAGTCGCTGCCCTAGATCCATCAAAATGAATCTGAGACCCTTATTGTTCCGTTGATGCATCCTTGCGACAAAAATACACAATCTGTTCATAATAGACTGACGCAACTTCATCAACATAAACACCAAAGGTTATAATATTTTGCCAAGAGCAATCGGACTATATAGCACGCTATCATATGAATGATGATGCTATAGCCTTTTAGATTGATCAACATAAACTTTTGCATAAAGACAAAATACTCATACAATTATGTGCAACTCATAACAAAAACTTGTCCTACTTCTATATCGAATATAAAAATACATAAAACTTTGTACGATCTTTCGCAAGTGACTCTGATACCACTATAAGGATCTATAGGCAAAAATATTTAAAATCACAACGAAAATAATAGATCCCATGAGCGATCCATGTGAAAGAAAACTCATACAAAGTTAGATCTACAAATTCATATCTTATAAGGTATATCTTTGGCACGTGTCCTTCGCTTATCCTTCTTGTCTGAAGTATGTCGGACCCCTTGCATATTCAAGTGTCCGTGCCTCTATGCATATCCACACGAACACGATCTCTCAAGCTTCGGAGAAGAATCGCCTTTGTGGTGCTAGCCACAAGACGAGATTCATAAAGCAAAAAAGGAGAGGGAGAAGAAGGGATTTCGACCAAGGGAAGGAAGGGAAGAAAAATGACAAGTAGTTCATCCAAATAATAAGAAAAACTCTTTTATACTCATTCCATGAATATGAAGAGTTTTGTTCACTTTAACTTCCCTCCATTAAAGTCAATAAAAACTCAATTAGAGCACATGTTTCTCATGTGACTCTTCAACTTCTCTTCATCCAATGAAGAGAAACTTTTCATCTTCCTCTATTATTAATTTATTAAATATTTTAATAAATTAATATCTCATTCAAATATGGTTGAATCTAATCTAAATAAGTCTATGTCAAATTAGATATCAATCTCATAATCCAATTGGATTCACTTAAGTCTAACTCAATCAATCCAATTCGGATCAAATCTTAATCAAACTAAGATCAATTAATCTCCGAAGCATCGTGCCCTTAGTGTATGACCCAATAGGTTCTCGTAACGTTGGCAATGTGTCTAAACCGCTTTAGACACATAAGCAATGAGCGGCATCTAGCAATGCATCATTGCTACCCAAGTGACAAGAAAGTCGAGATCCGACTTAACCTCCATGACTATGACAATGTATGACCTTGTCCTTCTATCCTTGATATCTAGATTGACCAATGAGGCATAGACCATGTCATTCTCGATCAATCTTTATATTTCTTGATACCCGAGTAGACTTACTCAAACAAATGAGCTCAATATCTCATATTAACTCATTTGAGCATGACTATGCATTTTAGTAGTCCTACCTGATCAAGAGGCTCACATATATCACTCTCGTCATATGGGATAAAAAGATCTCATTTACATCACTCACATCCCTCCGCATAATTCATTACATATCGAGTGATCGCCTTTATAGTCCACCCTATTACGGGCAACGTTTGACGATGTCAAAGTATATAATGTTGGGACCCGGATGGCTAGAGAGGGGGGTGAATATAGCCAAACACTTGGACTTTAGGCACTTATCGAATTCTGCACTCAAACTTATCAGTAGCACAGCGGAAGAAACAATGGAAACAAAGCAGTGCAGAAAACAAAAACAGAAAACGAAGGCAAACAAACACAACTAGCAAGATCGCTAACAAGGAGGGTTTACAAGGTTCGGGGATAACTTGCCCCTACTCCTTGGCGTGCCCTTAAGGTAGGTGATCCCTTGATCGTCGGCAGATCAAGCCCCGGTTAACACCGGATAAAAGACAACCTCCTTCTCGGTGGAGAAACCTCTCCACAGCGTTTCAATCACAGATATAGGTTTAAGCACAATGAAACACAAAGAAAGATCTTACTTAGCACTTAGCAAAGACAAGAACACAGCAAGCTCCCTCAGAGCTCCACCCAGCGACGATCTCACGCAAGAGCCTTCTCCTCGTGTCTTCTCGCTGTTGGACTCGGAGCTTCTTGTTACTTCCTTCTAGCGCTCAAGTAATGAATGGTTGCTTCAAAATTACAGTAGCTTGCTCAAGGTGATGAAACTTCAGAACACTCAAGCAAGTTGTGGAGAACCCAAAGGCGTAGCAAGAACTCAATTCGCGAACTCTGCTTCAAAGAAGCTTTCTTCCGCCCTTTTGTTTCTCCACTCAGCATCAGGTGACACCATCTCCTGCAGCCTCCAGCTGCTTCCCTGCCAATGCCAGCTACCACTGAGCTCTCCCTAGACTTCCTGAGCCTCCCTCAGCCAAGCTCCAGTCAGCAGCTCCAGTCTGCAGCTCCAGTCGTTGCAACCTGAGATGGAAAATGGACAAACCTGCTCCAAGGAAAGGCCCCCATTGACTCTCCTTGAGTGTTTGAATCCATCCCTGTCACCTGCAGCTTAATCAATGTGTTAGAGCAGCATTTCACACAGCAAATCATATATCAGATGTTAAGTGCAGAGAATCTGATACGTTCAGACGCGATCAGAGCGTCTGATAGTGCATTTTGAATTAAAGTGATCGGTCACCGGACCGATCAAAGAGCCTCCTGATCGGTCACCAGACCGATCAGGCTCCGTCCTGATCGGTTCCCAACGCTCAATTAGAAATCCCGATTTCTTTGGGACTCTCCTGGATCGATCACCAGACCGATCCCAGGTTGTGGATCGGTCACCGGACCGATCCACCCCTATTACCAGGCGATTTCTGAGCTTCGCAGTCCAAACCTCCTGATCGGTCACCGGATCGATCAGGGTGCCTCCTGATCGGTGACCAGATCGATCAGATCATGACCAGACCGATCAGGCTCCGTCCTGATCGATCTTAGTGAGGAACTCGCGAAGGTTGATCGTTCTCCAGAATGATCTGCACAGTGAGCCAGAGATATCACCAGACCGATCAAGAGCAGATAAGCAGGGGAACTCAACCTCACTGTTTCCTCCCTGATCAGTCACCAGACCGATCTGGAGCCAAGCAATGGGTGAAACGCATACTCCCTGATCGGTCACCGGACCGATCAGTCATCGCTGGATCGGTCACCAGACCGATCCACGAATGAGCACCGTGCAACTCCCTGATTAGTCACCAGACCGATCCAGGGGCTCCAACCTAGCCCTCTAAGCTAGGGTTTCATCCACCTTAGCCCTCCAACCTAAGGATTTTTCACCTAACCCTCCAAGTTGGGAATTTGCACCTAACCCTCCAAGTTAGGATTTTTCACCTAGCCCTCGAAGCTAGGACTTTTCACCCAACTCTTCCGGATTAGGACTTTTCCAAACCTAGCCCTCCAAGCTAGGACCTGACCCTCCAAGCCAGGACTTTTTCACCTAACTCTCCAAGTTGGGACTTTTCACCTAACCCTCCAAGTTAGGACTTTTCACCTAGCCCTCCAAGTTAGGTCTTTTCACCCAACCCTTCCGAATTAGGACTTTTCAACACCTAGCCCTCCAAGCTAGGATTTTCCACACCTAACCCTCCAGGTTAGGATTTTCCAATACCTAGCCCTCCAAGCTAGGATTTCTCATACCCTGCTTGATCCCCGATTAGGACTTAATCATAATCATCATAATCATCAACCTAAACTAAAATCGGTGTCAACACCAAAACAACAATCAGGGTCAGACGCATCAACAATCTCCCCCTTTTTGTTGTTTGACAATCTGATTTTAAGTTTAGGGATTCTCAATCAATTTCTCAACTTTCATAATCATAGGGGAATCAAGATCCTCCCCCTACAATATAATCATCCTAAACTTAACCAACTAACACTCTCCCCCTTTGTCGAACACCGAAAAGGGTCTAGAGGGGCTGTTAAGTTTAACCATACTCCCCCTCAATCCTAGGGGTATCCCCAAAACCATAAAGATTGAATGTAATTTTGGAACACATATGACATCATGTGAAAAGATAGATCAAGATATAGCATTCACATGCAGCATATGAACCTGGCATCATAAGCATAAGCATGGCAATGTAGCAAACATGCAGATAATACTCATGTAAACAGCTTAGCATCAATAATAAACATACTAAAGTAAGATAAACATGTGAGATAAAGTCAGAGAAGTCAAGGCATAACACGATGCAAGACATATGCATCAAAGTCAAAATACGTGCGGCTCAAGGCCACAACTGACATGTCATAGGGCATACAGCCCGAAAGACACACAAATCAAACAGTCAAGTACACAGATCACAAGGAGAGGCAACGGACATCCAAGCTCAACTGTCGGCGGCGGCGGCGGGGGGGGGGGGTCGTCATCCTGCATGAGATCATCCATTGTAGCATCAGCAGATCCTGGTGCAGCACTGCCTGAAGGGGCATCCCCTGGAAATGTATGGCGGCGCCACTCTGCGTAGCAAGTTTGCTGCAATGTCTGGACCCCAGAGATAGTGGATTCCACGCCGGTCAATCTGCGATCAATAGATCGGAACTGTGATCGGACCTCCTCGCGGTAAATCTCTCGCAACTAAAAATCATGCTGGACGGTCTGATCCAGCTCGGGCTCATCGTAGTAATCACCAGCAGCAGGAGCCTCGTGAGGTGCAGCAGCCTCGGGTGGTGCCTGAAAATGTGGTGCTCCCCCAGGTAGGTCACCGAGTCCTCTCCCATCCTTCCATACCAAAGCCACATCGCGGTCCCGTAAGATGATGCCGGACTTGGAAAATGCCTGTCGGCCAAGTCTGCAATCCTGTCGGACCATAGGCACTGTCCTGCCCTTGGTGACATCAACACCTACTGACATAAGCTAGTCGGTGATGAGATGACCAAATGGCATATAAACTGTGCAACGACTCGGCTCTCTATAAGATAGAATGGACTGAAAGATGCTTTCCATGATATCAAAGTCCATCTGGCGGTGCAAGCCGTAGAGCATAAGGCAATGGTATGGTCGGATTTCAGTTAAAGGCTTGGAAGTAATTGGGAGGATACAATTTGTGATAATCTTGAATAAGATGTAATCAACAAGAGACAGACGTAGAGCTACAAAGGTAGGAAAATCAGGACCCAACTCATCAAGCCCGGCAGGGCGAGGATGACCAAAGAAATGCTAATAGATGGAGTCGGGGGTAACATCTACAAAAGGTGCCAATAAAGGATCAGGAAGCTCAGGGTAGATCGAGTACAGATTGTTGGACCGGTGCAGTCGATAGAGGGGGGGGGTGAATATCGATCGTGAAAACTTTCGTAAATCTTTAGTAAGACTTCTGGACTCAGAACGTTAGTGCAGCGGAAACATAAAAATAAAATAAAAGAAAACAAAACAGGGGACACGGCAGGTTTATTTACTTGGTTCCCAACCCCCCAGGGTCAGTACGTCCAAGGCCTATGTACTCGGCGTTGAGTCCACTAATAGTCTCCTTTCCGGAATTTTCGGAGGCGGAGAAACCCGACTTACAGTGCAATATTACAAGCAATAATATGGAAAAATAAATACTGTAATTAATTGCAAACCAAACACAAAGTGTGAAGTTCGGGCGATCTGGACCTCCGAAGTGCTGCGCACTTCCTCCTGGAGCCTCCCGGTCGCAGAACCTCGTCTTTAGCGCGTTGTCATCAGTCAGAATGAATAGATTCAAAGTTGGAAAGTGTGTTTGAAGCAAGGGGGTTGAGACCCCTTATATAGGCCTCCTGGGGGCGCCCTGGTCGCTGGGGGCGCCCCGGAAGACTCGGTCAACTCTTATCCTTGCGCCTACCTCGCCGCAGGTGATAAGATCGTTGACCAGGGTGCCCCGGATTCTCCGGGCGCCCCCGTGGAGGCTTATCCTATGTTCTGGCTTCAAAACAGCAAAACAGCTACTAATTAGGGTGCCCCGGACGCTCCGGGCGCCCCGGTTGACACCTGTTCTGCAAACACACGTTTGCTGCATGTATTAGTGCTGCCTGGGGGCGCCCTGGACGCTCCGGGCGCCCCAGTTGACACCTGTTTTGACTTCTTCACGAAACTACATGTTTTAGTACTACCTGGGGGTGCCCCGGACGCTCCGGGCGCCCCGGTTGCATGGGGGCGCCCCCCTTAAGGCCTGCAAACCTAGTTTACCTACTTTGTCTTCGTTTCTTGATACCTGCAAGATACACAAACACAAAGCATAGATACATATAATGTTAGCCTTAAGGACTTGGTTTGGACTTCAGATTTGCACGAAACCCTAGGTCGAACCGGCACAAGTTCCCATCCCCGAGAACTCGCCCTTCACCTACTCCTTTCAGGAGACGGTTGCCACCCAGCCCTTCGGGTGGACTTTTGCCTAGCCGCCCTTCGCTAGGTCTTGGATACCAAGCATCCCTTCACTTGGTGCCTAGCAGCCCTTCGCTAGGTCTTGTTTCCCTGACAGCCCTTCGTCAGGTGCCTAGCAGCCCTTTGCTAGGACTTGTTCCCCTGACAGCCCTTCGTTAGGTGCCTAGCAGCCCTTCGCTAGGACTTATTTTCCTGACAACCCTTCGTCAGGTGCCTAGCAGCCCTTCGCTAGGTCTTTTCTTTCTGGCAGCCCTTCGCCAGAGCCTAGCGGCCCTTCGCTAGGTCTTTTTCATTCTGGCAGCCCTTCGCCAGAGCCTAGCGGCCCTTCGCTAGGTCTTAGGGTTTCCATGCCTAGCTTAACTAGGACTTTTCTCAGGCTTAGGTTACTTCTCCTTCGCTCCCCTTTGTCTGTTCAATATATTACTGACTTAAGTACATTGTCAAACATTAAAACACATAAAGGAGAACATCATTGATGCAACTTGCACCAACAATCTCCCCCTTTTTGATGTTTGACAATACTTAAGTTAGATTGGTTTAAGGGGCTAAATTGCTATCCTTGGGATAGAATAAAAGGTATAGGTTTTGGGAGAGTAAAAAATATTCTAACTGAAAAAATCTAACTTAAGCACTCTCTCCCCCTTTGTCATGCATCAAAAAGATAAAAACTTGCATCAACAATGAAAAACCTTTGAATTTTTGTTTTGAAAATACTTAGTGCAATTTTGTTTTTAAAAAAATTGCATAAATTTGAAAATGCTCTAGGTTTAAAGTATAAGTACTTTGAAAAGATGATTTGTAAGGAGTGCAAGTACTTTTAAAAGATTATTTAAATCCCTTTTTGAAAGAATATAAGTATATTTTTTTGAGAAATTAAGTACTTAACAATACATTTGAAAATATTTTTTTTTCAAAATTAAGAATATTGGTTTTGAAAGACATAAGTAATTTTTTTTTTGAAAATATTTTACTTGATTGAGTTTCTTTTCCAGTCTGACACCATCCTAGGAAACCTTGTTGACCACAAGGGCATTTCCTAAGTGTCCTGGAAAGTTTTCAAACAAGTAAATATTATTATAAATTTTTAAGAAAAATGATAATATTTCACAAAGTATGTGCTGAAAAACTGTGTGAATTTTGAAGATCTAATATTTTACTTAACTTGGTCTATTTTCCAGTCTGACACTATCCTAGGAAACCTTGTTGACCACAAGGACATTTCCTAAGTGTCCTGGGAATTTTCCAACCTAAGTAACTATTATTTCAAAATCATTTCATAAGTCACACAAATTTTAACAAGTGGTATTTTGAAAAACATAGATTTTTAGTATTTTAAAAGTATGTAATTGAATAATTCTTTTAATTTGACCTCCCCCTAAACTTGACTCAGTCCTGGGAAGCTTGTTGACCACAAGTACTCTTCCTTTGAGTCTTAAGGATTGATTCAAATCAAAGGAATTTTCTAATAATAAAAAATAGTTTAAGACTTGAAAAAATTTGACTCAGACTCCCCCTAAATCTGACACATCCTAGGAGTCCTTTTTAGATTATGAAGTGGACCTTCCTCTGTGTCTTTAGGGTTTATCAGAATCAAAAGAACAGGTAAACATTTGATTTTTGCAATAGGTAAAATCTTTTTCAAAAAGCCACAAGTGATAACGATTAAAGCATGATTTTCGAAAAGATATTTTCAAATAATAGTAATGTTTTTAAAGTGCAGTTTCAAAAATATGAAAAGCACTCCCCCTGCATCAATGCCGTTTGACTCTATCTAAGTGCCCTAAGGAACTTTAGTGCTGTCCTAAGAGGCTTGTGTCTAATTGCGTGAGTCAATCAATTTTTGAAAACAATATACCTTTTTGAAAAATGTGTAATATATATAATCAATCAGACAAGCATGAATTCCATAAAAACATTATTATGTTAAAGCTCTATTTTGAAAAATATATTTTTATGAAAATATTCTAATAATTTTGAAAAACAATTTTGAAAAATATTTTTCAATTCATTAGTCCTTAACATCTCACCCATTTTAGATGTATCAATACAACAAGCATGATTGCCTTATAGGTGTATTGTGAGATGCTTGAATCATTTTCCATTATTAAATCTAAGATTTAATTGAAATTTGTGTTAGATTCGAATTTGACAAAAGATAATTTGAATTTGAATTTCAGAAATTGGCTTCCAGGTCTTGGCGAGACATTAGGCCTTCTTTGGCCATAGCCTTATGGGATCATCCACCCTTTCCTTGACAAAGCCTTTTAATGAAATTTTATTTTCAAATTAAATTAGGTCATTTTCTGGTCTAACTAGCTTGGGTCTTGGATCGGTAGCTTCGGCTGGTTTCACCAGTCTAAAGAGACCAAGTAGACTTGATCTTATTAGAGTTGGTTTCCCCAACGTACTATCATCTCACCTCCTTCCAATACTATGTTGCCAAATTTCAATTATCTTTTTCTTATGACCTTTCTAAATTATGTATAAAAATTAAATATGAATGACATGTCATATATTTTAAAGGAAAATAGCAAATGCATGGCATGACAATTATGCATGAGTCAAACAAGTCAAGACATTTTATTTTTTGTTTCTAAGAATGTATCAAATTCTCGATTTGATACATATCGTGTGAGCCTGCGAATATGTCAACCCACTTTGACATATTTGATTTTATTGAATTAATTATTACGGTTTGGGTAAGGTTTTAGTTTGGTTCAGGTTTAAGTGATTTAAGATTGGATTTAGTTGAATTAAAATTGAGTTAATTTGAATTTAATTGAATTAAAGTTGAGTTAATTTGAATTTAATTGAAAAGTGAATTAATTTGAATTAATGGAATTAAAGTGAATTTATTGAATTAATTTGAATTAAGGTGAATTAATTGAATTAATTTCAATTTAATTGAATTTAAGTGGATTAATTCGAATTATTTGAATTTAATTGAATTTAATTTAATTTTTTTTTTTTTTGAATTTAATTGAATTTAATTGATTTAAGTGGATTAATTCGAAGTTTATTGAATTAAGTTGATTTAATTGAAGTTAAATTGAATTAAATTGATTTAATTAAGGTTAATTGAATTAAATTGATTTAATTGAAGTTTAATTGAATTAAATTGATTTAATTAAGTTAATTGAATTAAATTGATTTAATTGAAGTTTAATTGAATTAAATTGATTTAATTGAATTTAATTGAATTAATTGATTTAATTGAAATTTAATTGAATTAATTGATTTAATTGAATTTAATTGAATTAAATTGATTTAATTGAAGTTTAATTGAATTAATTGATTAATTAAAGTTTAATTGAATTAAATTGATTTAATTGAAGTTTAATTGAATTAATTAATTAATTAAGTTAATTAGATTAATTAAGTTTAATTGAATTAATTTGATTAATTAAGGTTTAATTGATTTAATTGAATTAATTAAGATTTATTTGAATTAATTAAGATTTAATTGATTTAACTGAATTAATTGAATTAATTAAGATTTAATTGATTTAACTGAATTAATTAAGATTTAACTAAGGTTTAATTAATAGTTGTGGGTTTAAATTCATCATTTTCATTATTTCGAAAATTTCTTCTTCGTTTTTATTTTTCTTTCCGAATTTTTCTATTAATTTTGATTTATTTGATCCTTTGTAATTTTCATTAATTATGGCCCTAATCTTAGAAAATTTCATTTCCTCCTCAAAATCAATATCCTCAAAGTGTGTGGAGTAAAATGGGCCACTAGTTAAGGTTTTATAGTAGTCTTCAGGATTATCTATAATTAAATTATTATCAAGAATAAAATCATTTTTATCCTCAAAATAATTTTCAATTAAATAATGTTTATCTTCAGAATAATTTTCAATAAAATCATGTTTATCCTCAGAATTATCCTTAAGGTTTTCAAATTCAAATTCGGAGTTATCCTTAGGATTAACTTTTTCTGAATTAAAATTGTCAGTAATATTATCAGAATTGATTTTATCAGAATTATTATCAGAATAATTATCAGAATTAATTTTATTAATTTTTGAATTTATATTTTGAATTAAACAATTAATTTCTGATATTTTAGTCATATCTTTATTTTCTAACTTATCATGCAAGAGGCTAATTTTATTATGCAGTAATTCTAATTTATCAGAAAAATTAACTAAATTATCACAAAATATTGCAGGAAAAATTTTCGGAACATAAATTTTTCGTACCTTCGCCGGACACTTGTTTTTGTAGTGTCCGTACTTCTCGCATTTGAAGCATTGTACATGTTCCTTGTTCTTCCGAACTCCTGGCGCTGGTACCTCCTTCGCCGCCGGTGGTGTAGACCGAGTCTTACGAGTAGGGCACTGATTTTTATAGTGCCCTCTCTCCCTGCACGTGAAACAAATAATATGCAATTTAAAATTAGACATTAAAAAAAAATTGTACCTGATTCACCCCTGGGCTCCCCCTCAACTCCTGGCGTCGTTGCTCCGTCGGCGGTTAGTCCGGTGAAGAGCGGCTCGGCTCTGATACCACTTGTTGGACCGGTGCAGTCGATAGAGGGGGGGTGAATATCGATCGTGAAAACTTTCGTAAATCTTTCGTAAATCTTCGTAAGACTTCTGGACTCAGAACGTTAGTGCAGCGGAAACATAAAAATAAAATAAAAGAAAACAAAACAGGGGACACGGCAGGTTTATTTACTTGGTTCCCAACCCCCCAGGGTCAGTACGTCCAAGGCCTATGTACTTGGCGTTGAGTCCACTAATAGTCTCCTTTTCGGAATTTCCGGAGGCGGAGAAACCCGACTTATAGTGCAATATTACAAGCAATAATATGGAAAAATAAATACTGTAATTAATTGCAAACCAAACACAAAGTGTGAAGTTCGACCGATCTGGACCTCCGAAGTGCCGCGCACTTCCTCCTGGAGCCTCCCGGTCGCAGAACCTCGTCTTTAGCGCGTTGTCGTCAGTCGGAATGAACAGATTCGAAGTTGGAAAGTGTGTTTGAAGCAAGGGGGTCGAGACCCCTTATATAGGCCTCCTAGGGGCGCCCTGGTCGCTGGGGGCGCCCCGGAAGACTCGGTCAACTCTTATCCTTGCGCCTACCTCGCCGCAGGTGATAAGATCGTTGACCAGGGTGCCCCGGATTCTCCGGGCGCCCCCGTGGAGGCTTATCCTGTGTTCTGGCTTCGAAACAGCAAAACAGCTACTAATTAGGGCGCCCCGGATGCTCCGGGCGCCCTGGTTGACACCTGTTCTGCAAACACACGTTTGCTGCATGTATTAGTACTGCCTGGGGGCGCCCCCGGTTGACACCTATTTTGACTGCTTCACGAAACTGCATGTTTTAGTACTACCTGGGGGCGCCCCGGACGCTCCGGGCGCCCCGGTTGCATGGGGGCGCCCCCCTTAAGGCCTGCAAACCTAGTTTACCTGCTTTGTCTTCGTTTCTTGATACCTGCAAGATACACAAACACAAAGCATAGATACATATAATGTTAGCCTTAAGGACTTGGTTCGGACTTCGGATTTGCACGAAACCCTAGGTCGAACCGGCACAAGTTCCCATCCCCGAGAACTCGCCCTTCACCTACTCCTTTCAGGAGACGGTTGCCACCCAGCCCTTCGGGTAGACTTTTGCCTAGCAGCCCTTCGCTAGATCTTGGATACCAAGCATCCCTTCGCTTGGTGCCTAGCAGCCCTTCGCTAGGTCTTGTTTCCCTGACAGCCCTTCGTCAGGTGCCTAGCAGCCCTTTGCTAGTACTTGTTCCCCTGACAGCCCTTCGTCAGGTGCCTAGCAGCCCTTCGCTAGGACTTATTTTCCTGACAACCCTTCGTCAGGTGCCTAGCAGCCCTTCGCTAGGTCTTTTCATTCTGGCAGCCCTTCGCCAGAGCCTAGCGTCCCTTCGCTAGGTCTTTTTCGTTCTGGCAGCCCTTCGCCAGAGCCTAGCGGCCCTTCGCTAGGTCTTAGGGTTTCCATGCCTAGCTTAACTAGGACTTTTCTCAGGCTTAGGTTACTTCTCCTTCGCTCCCCTTTGTCTGTTCAATATATTACTGACTTAAGTACATTGTCAAACATTAAAACACATAAAGGAGAACATCATTGATGCAACTTGCACCAACACAGATTTGGTGATCGTCGACCACCCAAATACTCTGCTAAAATCTCGTAAGAAAAATCAAGATACCTCTTGGCGACTCGAGTGGTGAACTCGAAGCCTTCTTGAGATCCCTGCTGAAGGTTGTTGTAAAATTCGGAGACTAAGTCGTAATTGATAGTTCTCTCCAAAGAAAGAAGAAAACCAAGGTTGTAAAACATGACTATCTCCATGACCGACGGACAATGTTCAGTTAGAAAAGGGACATCAATGGATCGGCAGGGTAGAAGCTTAAAGGTGCGGGATTGGAATGCCTGCTCACAGGCAGCATTTGGGAAGCGAGAGCTTGAGGAAGGCTGAGGCCTTCTGGAGGGCGCAGATGAAGAAGGGGGTTTCCCCTTCGAGCTGTCCTCCGCAGCTTCTTTACCCTTAGATGATTTTCTAGAGATTGGAATAGATCATGACACAAGATTAAAGATTGATCAAAAGACAAGAGGTAACCCAAGACCCAATCAATGAATATAAGATACAACATTTGATCAAAAAGAGGACAATAATGAAATGAGAGAGAGATTTGGTCACAGATGACACAATCAAAAGGTGAAGCATGGAAAGATAGGGTCACGACCAACACAAGAAGGTCACTGCGCAACATTAAAAATATGGTTAGGCTCAAATACATGATCTATGAACTGAGTCGAAAAGAAAACTAACCAACATAAACTTACTTAGGCGCCATGGAGACAGTTCTTGAAGGTTGGAGAAAGAAATCGCGCGAAAGAAGTTCTCGGCGCAGAAGGCTTCAGTGAGACAAAAACAGGGAGGAGCTCTTGCGCAGAGGAGACGGTAGTAGAGCACGCGCAGGAAGAGAGAAACCGCAGAGAGGCTCACATGTAAGAGGAAGGGAGATCGCACACGTAGGAGAAAGCTTCGGTGGTAAGGGGTTTTTGGTCAGCTAGGGTTCGACAATGAGAAGTTTCGAAGGAGTTAATCAGTTGGTGGATCGGTCCACCAATCAGACTTTAATGCAATTGAACGGATCACTGTTAGATCTGGAAACACCCAGACCGATCAGGCTATAGCCTGATCGGACTGGCATGGTCCTGATCGGTTGGGAGGCCGATCAGGCAGACTCCTGATCGATCTGCTGATCGATCAGGAAGCGAACAGTTGGGTCAGATAATATTCGAGATGCCCTCCTGATCGGTCTCTAATGTGCCAGATCGGTCCGGGGACCGATCCAGGCTAGCACAGAAAGGTTGCCCGAAATCTCGCAAAGTCTCTGTGACCCTCCTGATCGATCTGTGGACCGATCAATGCAGGAGGAAGCTAGATCGGTCCGGGGACCGATCAACCCTAGTCCTGATCAGTCCGGTGACCGATCAGGGTTCCTGATACTCCCTAATACCATTTGAAACATTCAGTTTCAGATTTTCAGAATCTTTCCAACGAGATCTGATGAAGCTTATCGAACTTGGACATGATCTCATGACTACAATCAATCCATAAACAAAGATCAAAGGTCCTTATAGGTTCAACAATCACTTTGATCCACCCAAATGGAGTCAAACCCAATCAACAATCATTCAAGTAATTCCAACTAAGTTTGTATCAAATTTAAGTTTTCAATCAAGTTTCCTTGATTGGAATGTCCAAGTATGATCATGGAGCCAAATACACATGTGTTATGTATTGGTTTTCCCCATACATGGTCACCAAAGTGATTTTTAACTCGTCAACTTAATTTCTCAAGGGATGCATTGACATTTTGAGAAATCGAGTTAATCCTAGCATCTCACTCCATTTCTAGCAAACAAAAATATTTTGGTAAACCTTATAGTTTGTGTGAGATATCCCCAAAGTTACCCAATCGTTTCCCAACAATTTGAAATAATCATGAAGGGTTTTGGATGCATTTTGAAATTCAAGAAGCACGACACATTCCCAACTCCCTTCTTAGGAAACTAAATTCATTTTCGGGGAGTGGTCTAGTGAAAATGTCAGCTAAGTTTGATTTGGACTCTACATGTGAGAGTACAATATCTCACCTAGCAACATGATCTCTAATGAAGTGGTGGCGCACTTCAATATGTTTGGTCCTAGAATGATGAACTGGATTTTTAGTTAGATTAATTGTGCTAATGTTATCACATAACTGTCACGCCCCGAGAGCATTGGAGCCGCTGATCCAATTTAAATCGGACAGCATCTCCCATGTCCGGCGGACAATTTACACAAACACATAACACACGCAGTTTATAAATTGGCCTCAGGCCTCAAAACAGATATATAATATATGAAAATGAATATAACGAAATGCTAAAACTCTGTAATACTCACCTGAGCGGCCCCCTGGGCAGGTGCGAAGCAAAAACCACAAACACAAAGTCCAACAGAGGACTCAAAAATACAATACCGTACGAATAAATCCAATACAAGCCCACGACATATAAGAAAATGAATACAACGCATAAGGAATGCTATAAAAAGGAAAACCACGCGGAAGCATCCATCAACGGAGTCGTAGGGACCAAGACCGACAACTGGGCTCCTCCGGCGAGCTATCAACCTGAAACAAAAATATTACGACGGGTGGTGAGTCCAAGTGGACTCGCGGGTATATAGAAAGATATGCATGGCAGAAAAAGTAGCTAAAGCAGCTATATAGAAACAACAGGATACAGTCTCCATAATAATATCAGAAGCATGCATAACTGAAATAATAAAGGACTGTACATACCAGAAATCAGTCTATCATGATCATAATAGGACTCGTACCATACGAGCAAGTGCAGGGTCAACAAACCATACCAAAAGTAACTCCTGTATGTGCATGTCAAACAAGTGCAGCAAGTAAATGCAGCAAACACAATCAATGCACAAATGCATCATATGCACATGATGCAATGTCATGGTCACCCCTTAACTCCAGTCAAGCCACCGAGACAGGCGATACAGTGTCGGCCGAGTGGGTAGAGTCGTGACACTGTCAGCACTCTGCCATCACTGCTCCTGAGTGACCGAGTGGACAGGATGCTAGTGGAACTATCGCTCCACCCCATGTATATATGGGGGAGATATCTCTCTCATCTTCTCTAGTCTATGGAAAGAGAAGGGATCCCTGCCTGCTACCACGCTCCGAAATCACTACCCATGAGCGGACGAGTGGAGCAGTACAGAGCAAATGCACACACCCAGCGGTATCCACTAACCCATGAGTGGCCGTGTGTGCATATCATGTGTCGGAAGACGATTAGGCTCAACCACAAGGGAGTCGCTGATCGCTGGCATGCAACAGTGCAGGTATGGTGCATGACTAACACATGCAACCCCTACCAGGTCATGGACACAAAACTCAACCTATCATGCACAGGTCATATGTATGCATCATAACCCAATCAATCCTATATCCAGATACACGTGCAAGTATGAATAAAAATCAACCAATGCAGATATCAGGTGACATACCACAATAACTCAATCAGTCCATATCTAGACACACGTGCAAGTATGACCAGAATCAACTAATGCACCCATACAATGGTATGCTAATCTCTATCTACATACTCATGCTCATCCCAATTCTATACAGAGTCAGATAACAAATAAACGAGACTGTATAGAAGTACATGTAGATCATATCCAAGGTCAAGCATAAGTATCAAGCAGGATAACAAAACGGTAACAGATAAAGGTTAATATCAGCCTACTGCATAAATAACCATATAGCCATGCATAAAGATAAAGTGGACTACAGAATACAAGCAAGAAGTACCCGCCTCCAAGTGGATGAAATCTGTTTCAAATCAGAAGAGAACCACCCGTCAATAATCTGCAATAATAGATCCAGTCAAGTCCTTGTGCAAAGGACACATTTTAATTAGCTATTACAAAATTAATAACTAGCTAATTAATCCCTAATCCGCTTTAGGGTTAACCTAATTATTTCCCTTTCCATTTCAATTATTCCTAATTAAATGGAAGTTCTCTAGTTATTCCTCGTGATTAGAATTAGGTCCAAATCCAAATTCAAATTCACCACGCTTAATCATTAGGTTTAAGTTTCAAAACTAAACCTAACCCCAACCTCAACTCCAAGCATTCAGGTGTCAACACCACCCAATCTAATTACAAGGTTATCTAAATTGATACAAACAGATCAATAAGAATTACCTTCACAACAAAACCTTACAACATCACAAAGCTTGCTAAGTTCAATACCATCACAACACTTACCTACTGGAGGTCACAACCACGTGGCAAGCATAGATAGTGAGCTACATACACTCTCCCACTTAACTCCACCCGTGATCAGATCTTCAAAACAGCAAGATCCAACCTCCAATCCAACTCCTTCTTCCTGATCAAATAGGAAACTAAGCCATCGCATCACAACAGCAAGCTAGGGATACATACCTACTCAACATGAATTTGTTTTAAGAAGAGTTCAAACCAATTACAATCCCTTACCTCAAATCCAGAGGATCTAAACGCAAGAAGAAAGGAATGCTACCAAAAACCAAGTTGTACTCCCAATTCAGCCTCCTTTTTGATCCAATTCCGAGTTCCCCTACAGATTTGTACACAAGAATTCAAGATGATAATAGATCAACCACGGGAACCCCAGTTGCGGAATCATTTTAACCTCTGCAGCACCGAAATCGCTACACGAACTCTACCACAGAGCAAACCTCAAACATTCCAATTCGGAACAGCTATGGAACAAGTCTAGGACTTACCCGAATTCGTGCCGTCGTCCACCCCTTGTTTCCGTGCGGGTAGGAGGTGAGCTCGGTTAGCTGGCTTGAACTATGTGGCGCCGCAGCCAATAGCTAGGGTGAAACTCAAGCGGGAAGGTGTGTGGCAAAGACGGCTCACGATCCCACTCCTTGCTTCCCACTTGTCTATGAGGAAGGAGAGCGAAGGCAGACGGCTTGCCTACGCCGGAGGTTGCACGATGAGGTCTCGTCGACGATCCAAGAGGGAAAGATAGAGATGCAATGAGGACGATCGCGGTTTGGACGACCTTCGCGAGAGACCGCCGGCTTGAGGGCCCTAAGGGGCACTGCTCACCGGAGAGGCAAGGGGCACGATGGTCGTCGCCGGATTCAACTCGCGATCGGGAGGAGGGGAATCGGGATCGGGTTGGGTGGCTTGGCTGCTGCTAGGGCTTGCGGTAATGAGGAAGAATGAAGCGAACTGGAAGTATATAAGGGATTGACATTTTTGCGCTTTAGTCCAAACATTTTGGATTTTTACCCGTCTGCCCCTAAATTCTAAGTTTATTTATGCATTAGTCCCTGTAACTATTAGTTCTAATATATTTTTATCCCTAAGTTTGTGTCCAAGGACTCGGAAGCCCCGAAACCTATCTGGTAATCCTCCGAAAATTACCGAGACCTAGTCAAAAGTATCGAATTTAACATCCTCTCCCACTAATAAAAATTTGGTCCCCAAATTTCGATACTCACTATAGTAAATACTATCAAGAAGTATGCTGATATAAATACTTAACAGTAACTAATCAAACATACCTCAAGTGAACAGGTGGGGGTAACGAGCTCGGATGACATCCTCAAGCTCCCAGGTAGCCTCCTCATCTGAGTGATGCTGTCATCCGACTTTAACCAGTCGGATTATCTTGTTCCGCAACTGACGCTCTCGGTGACCCAAAATCCGAACAGGAATCTCCTCATAGGTCGCGTCAGCCTGAAGTGGAACTGAAACATCCGACAGCACATGTGAAGGGTCTGGTATGTATCTCCTCAGCATCGATACGTGGAATACATCATGTAAGCCGGTAATGGATGGTGGAAGGGTCAAACAATAAGCAACTGCTCCAACCCTCTCCAGAATCTAGAACAGACCGATGTAACGCGGAGCAAGCTTACCTCGAAGACCGAACCATTTCACCCCTTTCGTGGATGAAACTCGCAGAAACACATGATCACCTACGGAGAACTCCAGAGGTCTCTGTCTCCGATCGGCATAGCTCTTCTGACGATCCTGCACCTCAGATATCCTGCGTCTGATAATATGGACTAATTCTGCCTCGTGCTGAGCTCTCTGAGGCCCTAACAGCTAGGATTCCCCAACCTCCTCCCAGAGGATGGGTGTCCGACAAATCCTACCATACAACACCTCATACGGGGCCATCTGGATAGCCGCATGATAGCTGTTGTTGTAGGCGAACTCGACAAGATGCAGATGATCCTCCCAACTGCCTCTGAAATCCATAACACAGGCTCGCAGTAAGTCCTCCAAGGTCTGGATGGTACGCTCTGACTGACCATCGGTCTGCGGATGGAAGGCAGTACTAAATCTGAGCTCGGTACCCATGGCCTATTGCAGACTCTGCCAGAAGCGAGAGGTGAAACGTGGATCTCGGTCTGAGATGATACTCAACAGTATGCCGTGTAATTTGATGATCTCTCTGCAATACAGCTCTGCTAATCTATCCAATGAATCGGTCCTCCAAATAGCTAGAAAGTGCGTGGATTTGGTCAATCGATCAACGATCACCCAAATCGCGTCAAGGCCTCGTCCGGTCCTAGACAGTCCCACCACGAAATCCATAGTAACATGTTCCCACTTCCACTCGGGAATGGGAATACTCTGAAGTAGCCCAGCAGGTCTCTGGTGCTCTGCCTTAACCTGCTGGCATACCAGGCATCGAGCTACGAAGTCGACGATATCCCGCTTCATTCCGTTCCACCAGTAGGAACGTCTCAGATCCCGATACATGCGGGTGGCACCCGGATGGATAGCAAATCGGGAGCGATGTGCCTCCTGTAATAGCTACTCCATAACAGGGTGTGTCTCGGGTACGCAAAGTCTCCCGCGAAAATACAAGACATCCGCATCGTCTCGTGTAAAATCAGACTGCTGCTCTGTGGCTGCTCGACTGCTGAGGAACTGCAGATGCTGATCGCTCACCTGAGCCTCTCTGATCCTCGTCCGGATGGAAGACTGAGCAACAATGGTTGCCAGAATACCCCTCTCAGTCTGACCCTGCTCCTCTAGACCCAACTCTGAGAAACTCTGGACGATCTCGGTAATCAGAACTCGGTGGTAGGCCAGTACCCCTCTGGACTTCCTACTCAAGGCGTCAGCAACGACATTAGCTTTCCCAGGGTGGTAGCTAATGGTACAATCATAGTCCTTCAGGAACTCCATCCACCTCCTCTTTCGGAGGTTGAGCTCCTTCTGCGTGAAAAGATACTTGAGGCTCTTATGATCTGTGAATATCTCAAAAGTGATCCCATACAAGTGGTGCCTCCAGATCTTCAGCGCAAAAATAATCGCTACCAACTCTAAATCGTGAACTGGGTAGTTCTTCTCATGCTCCTTCAGCTGTCGAGAAGAATAAGACACTACCCGCCCGTGCTGCATCAGAATGACGCCCAATCCCTGATAGGACGCATCCGTATAAAGCACAAATCCGTCCTTTCCTGATGGAAGAACGAGGACGGGTGTCGACACTAATCTCTGCTTCAGATCCTGGAAACTAGACTCACAAGCCTCTGACCATGTGAACTTCACGCCTTTCCTGGTAAGGCGTGTCAACGGCATAGCTATGCTCGCGAAGCCCTCAACAAATCGTCGGTAGTAGCCGGCCAATCCCAAGAAACTGCGAACCTCCTGAACTGACTTCGGCTGCTCCCAACTGGTGACAGCCTCGATCTTCTGGGGGTCTACTGAAATACCACGGCTGGAAACCACGTGCCCCAAAAAACCGACTGGGGATAGCCAGAATGCGCATTTGCTGAACTTCGCAAATAAGCGCTCCCGTCGGAGAGTCTCCAAAACTATGCGAAGATGCTGCGCATGCTCCTCCTCAGAACGCGAATAGATCAAGATGTCATCAATGAAGACAATCACAAACTGATCTAGATACTCCAGGAATATGCAGTTCATCAAATCCATTAATACCGTTGGAGCGTTGGTAAGCCCAAATGGCATTACCAAGAACTCATAGTGCCCATATCTAGTGTGGAACGCTGTCTTCTGAACATCTGAGTCTCTAACCCTCAGCTGATGATATCCGGACCGCAGATCAATCTTAGAATACACTGAGGTGTCTCTGAGCTGATCAAACAAATCCTCTATCCGTGGCAAGGGGTACTTGTTCTTGATGGTTACTACATTCAACTGTCTGTAGTCGATGCATAACCTCAATGAACCATCCTTCTTCTTGACAAACAGAACCGGTGAACCCCAAGGAGATACGCTCGGTCTGATAAACCCTCGGTCTAATAACTTCTGGAGTTGGATCTTTAGCTCGTCCAACTCTTTCGGGGCCATGCGATAAGGAGCCTTAGATGCCGGCGCAGTCTCTGGAATCAGCTCAATTGTGAACTCTATCTGTCTCCTGGGAGGAAGACCCGGTAGCTCCTCTGGAAAGACATCTGGGAACTCCCGAACAACTGGAATATCCGGAAGAGAGGAACTACTGCTGTCATCCACGCTAATCATCGATAACAGATAACCCTGACAACCCAGTGATAACAATCTCTGTGCCTGGAGCGCAGAAATAACCGATATGCAATCGTCTCGGATGCCGGTGAAATCCCACGAGGGTTGGTCCGGAGGCCGAAAAGTGACCACCCTCGTCCGGCAATCCACGGTGGCATGGTATGCAGTAAGCCAGTCTATGCCGAGGATGATATCAAAATCAACCATCTCCAGCACCAGCAGGTCCACGGTGAGAATCATGCTATTGAAATCCAGTGGGCAGGCTCTGACCTCCTGAGTGACCGCTAATGACTCACCTGATGGTAAAGATACCGACAGGTGGCGAGCCCTAGCGGTAGGTAGCCTACCAATCCTAGCCAAGAATATCTGTGAAATGAAAGAGTACGAGCTACCAGTATCTACTAATAGATCTGCAAGTACTGAATATAAAGAAATAATACCATGAAATACTGATCCGTCAGCCCTCTGTGCCTCCTCTCATGTAACGGCGAAAACTCGTCCAGACTCTGGCGGGGGAGGAAGAGGAGGATACTGCTGTGGCTGCGGTGGTGGCAAAGGCTGGGGTACCGGTGCTCCAATCGCAGTCTGAGGCTGATACGGTGCCGGCTGATAACTCGGGTAGTATTGAGGCTGTGGCATATACTGCTGCGGGGGTGCCGAGACAGAACTCTGAGATGCCGCTGGAGTACTGACGTGCTCATATCCAGGCATACCATAAACCACTGCTGGAGTGACTGTCTGGGGTGGACGAAAAGAATGTTGGGTCCTCCGTCCTCCTCGTTGTGGTCCTGACTGTGCGGTACGGCCACTATGTGCGATATGGCCACTCTGGCCCGTGCCTCCAGTCCCCTCGTGCTGTGCCTTCAGGGCACAGTCTCTGCTCATGTGTCCCGGGAACCTGCAGTAGAAACACACTGCATGCCCCACAGGGCAGTTTGTCATGGAATGCTCACGGGAACCACATAAGGTGCACTGAAAACTACCGCTGGTCTTCTTCTGCTAACGCTGTTGAGAATGCCGAGAAGAACCTCCCGAATAATGACCAGACTTCTGAGGCCTGCCAGATGCCCCAGAAGTGCTCTGAGCTGACTGTCCCTGACCGCCACGCTTTCGTCCTGAGGTCTGCTGTGGCTGAGTCTGAGATGCA